>LNAC01000109.1:2686519-2719292 GCA_002007465.1 Ailurus styani
GCACCTGCCGTCAGCTCAGGTCATGATCCCAGGGTCCTGGGATTGAGTCCCACATCGGGCTCCCCGCTCAGCAGGAAGCCTGCATCTCTCTCTCCCACTCTCCCTGCTGGTGTTCCCTCTCTCACTGTCTCTTACTCAGTTACATAAATAAATAAAATCTTAAAAAAAAAAAAAGAATTGGGAATGCTAGTTCTCAATGTACCAGGACCCACATCGGACCAGCAGAAGGGAAGACACAGGAATTGTGCCAAAGTCACTGCTGAGGGATCCCAATGCTCAGAGAATGTTAGGCTCCACTGGCAGGAGAAACTCCCAAGGCCCTCGAACTTCCCTACAGCTTCAGGGCCCCCAGGTAAGACTGTGGATATCATGGTACAATTTGGGGCCACTGCTGACCCCTCCTCGATGCTCATGAGAGATATCCTAAGCAAGCTGAAAGAGATGAATTCATTCCATTCCACAGTCCTTGTTCTGTGGCCTCTGGGGAAGGAGAAGCAGGTGCAGGTGGCCCCCGGCTGCATCTCCAAACTCACCCACATCCTGCTCATGTCACTCAATTCATTTTTGTATCTCAGGGAGTCCTTCAGGACCTGGAGAGGGAACAGAACAGTTGATGAGAGAAGAGAAGTCAAGGACACAGAGGATGGTGTAAGACAGGGCTGGGGTGGACAGAGAGGCTGACCAGACAGACAAGTCCACCTCTAACCAGCAACTTAAAGGCCAAGAGAAGGGGGCAGCTGCCCTCCTCTATGTGGGAGTAGACAGTGCCCCCTTTGCCCCAGGCAATCCCACTTTCCCCACGTGGGTCCCTGGCCCCCTGGCCATCCCCTGCAGCCCCAGGAACTCACGTTTGGGTGTCCATCTCGGAGGAGTTTGTGAAACACGTGGCAGAACTTCCAGCAGAGGACAGCGTTGCTTGAGAGGGGCAGCCGGTTGACAACAGACCAAAAGGTCTGTGCCCCTTTTTCATGGTGGGTGCCTAGTATGCACGGTGAGGGAGGGTCATGGAAAACAAAGGCACAGATGGGCCTTTTCCAATTTGTACAAGTGTGTTCTGGGCCAGCGGTGGTCCTGGGTTGCCTTTAGTGGGAAGATGCTTTGGTTGGAATCAGGGCTTTGCTGTGGGACAGACTCCACCCTTCCCCTGGGTTTGGCTGAGGGTGTGATGGGGCCTTTGGGGAAATAATGACAGCTCACATTTTAGCAACACATTACAGTGTCTCAAAGTTCTTTCTTATCCAGTCTTCAGAAGCGCAGGCAAGCTTTAGCTCTTCATCAGGGGCCCTGGTCTGGGGGGGATACCTTGTCTCCTCTTCCAAGCAGGACCTGACTCTTCTCCATGTAGGCACTCTGCTCTTTTCTGTGATTTCTTTCTTTACTGAAGTATAGTCAACACCCAATGTACATTCATTTCTGGTATCTGAAATAGCGCTCGGACAACTTCACATAGCTATGGTCTGTCAGCAGATGACACCATTACAATACCATTGACTTTATTTCCAATGCTGTACCTTGCATCCCCCTGACTTAGTCATTCCATAACTGGAAGCATTTTCCCAAAACTTAAAATGACTCTTATACCTCACTCCTTCCATAAACCTTCCTGGTCTCATTCAGGGATGCATGCATTTCCCTACACCTTGAACTTGCTGTATGTGTAATCCTGGGGCCACATCCACCCAAGATCCAATTCCAAATGCACCCACATTCTCCTAGTCATGATCTGCACGTAATAAACATCCATCTAGTCTTGTGATTTTAAGTTAGTGCTTACACGGGCTTCACACACCCAGCAACTGGGCACCATCAACTCCAAGTGCAGGTCTTTCCCCAGAACTACAGGCTCCTTTGTCAAGGCTCAGGTAAGAAGCGGGGTGCCATGCAGGTCATAAAGACTTGCCTCGGGTCAGAACTCTAAGACTCATCCAGAACACGTGTTGTTTTGCTTCTGGGCTGGAAGTTATCACCAAGTTCCTTCCCCAGACTGAAATTTGCATTTCGGGGGGGGAGGGGCAGGCTTGAACGCAGACTTTTGTGTCTAGAAGCTGAAGTCAGCTTTAGGTCTTAGAGGGATTTCTGAAATAACTACAGTTTCCCCTAAAGCATAGCCCCCTTGGGCTAGATGGAAGTCAAGAGGAGAGATGGACAGCTCCCAACCCCTCTCACCAGCTGATGTCTCACAGCAGACTGTGGTTGGTTACTTTACTGGAAGCCAGAGCAAGGGCAGAGTTAGCCAGGCACCGTGACCTTGAAAGAGGCAAGGAGGCCTTTCTATCCTTTGCTTTCCTAAGCATTTTAATGCATGTCAGGCACTATAAAAGGCACTCAGGGATATAAAAAAATAAATAAATAAGACTCAGTCCCTAGGCCTCTGGGAATAGATACACGGTGGGGGAGGGGCTCGGGGCAGTTAGACACCCGGGATAAACGGCTGTCGGAACAGCACTTCTGACGTCAGACTTTCAAATGCTTATTCAGCTCGGATTGAGGGTGGCTGACGGTCTCCAAAAAAATCAATAAAGAATAAATGTTTTGTGATATCTTTAGGCCTTAAAACCCTACCCTTTGGAGTTGAGCCTTTTAACATTTATCCACCTCTTAGAAATGGTGAAGCAGAGAAACTCACAAGGTGAGAGAGGGAACGTTAGACCTTTGAAATCTTCTTTGGCCAAGTCTTTCATTTGACAGACAAGGGGACGAAGGCTCATGGAGGCCCCGCTGGACCCACCAGAGAGAGCCAGACTGCTGCCGAGGTGGGATTCCAGAAGCTCCTTGTGGGGCCCTTTCCATCATCCCGGGTAGCCTCCCTGAAGGGGTCTGATGTGTCCCGAGCACACTGGCCTCTGACAACCGTCTCTTAATTCATATCTCATTCAGATGGATCAGTCTTCTTAGGAGACAGGGGTCAGGACCAGGTGATTCACCCCTGAGAAAGGCAACTGGGCTTTTCTTGACTTGGTAAAGCAAGGGAACTGTGCCCTTCTGGGGATAAAAGGGCAAGGTCTAACTAGGCTCACTGTTGGGCCAGGTTTCTGGGGTACCTGGGAGACATCCTAGAGCCCCCATCCTGCAGCAAAGCCCTAAAGTCCAACCAGAGTATCTTCCCACCAAAGACAAGCTGCTTTCCCACCAGTAAAGAGCAGTATGTGCTGTTAGCAATGCTTCCTGACGGCCTGCCATGGGCTCGGCATCCTGCTGGCGGGGTGGGGCTCCTCTGGGCACCGAACCCAGAGGGTCTCCTCCAGGGGCCGAGGTGGCCACCAACATGAACCCAGGCAAGCGGCATCTGCTCATCACAGACAGAAGCCCAGCGTCCGCTGGTCCCGAGCTGTACCCTGCTCTGCCCCGGCACTCCGGCAGCCTCGCCTTTGGAACTTTGGGGGTCAGCCGTCCAGCTCGCGGACTCTGTACCTCAAGGGCAGATCCCAAGGGATCCAACAGTCAGGGTGCAGCCTGCACTTCCCTCCGAAGCCACGCCCCACGAGGCTGGCTGCCCAGGGCTAATGTGGTGTGGGGGGTAGGGGGTCAAAACCTCCAAGCCACCAGCTCCCTAAGCTGCCTTGAGGTTCTCCACTTCTCCCCTGCCGACTGTGGGGGAACCGGCTCACACAGATAGATCTTACTTCCATGGCTGAGCCCTGGCGCTGGCCTAAGGCAGCCCAGACCTTTGACTGGCTTTTGAGCTAGGAGAAGGGGAGATGATCATGCTCTCAAGGGGGTGGTCTGTGTGGCCCCTATGGGCCAAGTGCAGGGTCTGAAGTGCTGTGACAATCCCTCCTGTGCCCCCAGGAAATTTCTCAAAGGGAAGTCCTAAGAGGCACGGGGTCCTTGGTAAACTGTAAAAAGCTGAGCCCGGAGGTGGCTTTGGTCCCTCTACTCTGATGAACTGTGGTCTCAAAAGCCAGCTGCTGCCCACCAAGGCTGCTCGAACCCTGCAGGAGGCCTGACCAATGTGGGGGTTCCCCTTCCTGCAGCTGAGCAAGGACACCTCACCCTGACCTCAGTCCCCACAATTTGACCCGCCTCGGGGTTGGTCTTCCAAGCAACATCCAAAAGGATATTTCTGGCGTGTTTTTCCTTTACAGCCACTTCCTGCGTATTAATGGCCTTATTGATGCTGACAGTCTGAAAAACAAGAGGGAGGGGGAGGGGAAGGGAGGCTGAGATGAATACACTTCTAGAGCGTCAGAGACTCTCCCAGGCACCCCACCCCTTTCTCTCCCCGCAATGACTCCTCCCTAGCTCCCCGAGGACCCATCTGCCCCATGGACCCCATACAGGCAGGGCCCCCAGTGGGGGGCAGAGGTGGGCAGCGCTCCCAGGCCAGCTGGCCCAGGCTGTCCTAAGGCAGCGGGCTTTGCTGCCTGGCATTGGCTGTGCCCAGCTGCTGTGCCTGCCTGCCACTCATTCACTTGGCACAACAACATGGCAATTAAAGCCTGCACAAAGGGATGCTTTTCATCCCCCAGGGAAACATTATTTCTCCGGGAGCAGGAGGAAGAGGCGCTGAGATCAGGGAGCGGCTGTGGCCCAAAGGCCATCCAGCCGCCCCTCTCTCACCGCTAGAACCTTCCATGGAGACTTCCCTAGCTGGCCCAAGTCTGCAGGGGTCACTCTCATCTCTCGTTTTCCCCACTCCTGGCTTTCTTCCAACCCTAACCAAATTCTTTTAGTCCCTTACTTAAAGTGCATTAAGAACATTCACTCCTTTCCAGTTGTGTTAAAAATCGTAACTCATTTTGGAATGTAGCAAATCGTGTGTACATACGAATACAACTTAACACAAACATAAACAGAATCGTTTCACATAGGCTGTTTAAATATAGGTATTTTCCTTTTCCTGTTTTGCTGTGCTCTTCTTCCATAGATGGTATTCCACCCTGAGCCATGTTAATGTGTTATGCATCACACACACACACATGCACATGCGTGCACACACACACGCGTGCGTGCGCGCGCGCACACACACACACACACACACACACACACACACACCCCACTACCTACCGAACGGGTTAATTCTGCCACTGTTCTTTAGAAATGGGATTGCCAAGTACAGACTTTTCTACATCCTGCCTTTCTCAATTGAAAATATCTCATGAAAAATTCTCCAACTGGGATGGCAAAATTCTAGCTCCTTCTTTAAAGAGACAGCATACTATTCCAGGGTGCAGGTTGATATGATTTATACAAGCATTCCCATACTGGTAGGCAATCAGTTTTGCATTTTTTTTTTTAACCATTTGAGTCAACATGCTTATACACGTATCCTTATTAATAGATGCCTTCATTTCCAACAGGTAGATTCCTAGGAGTGGGATACACGGGGTCAAAGCATGTTGCTTTTTTTTTTTTTAAGATTTTATTTATCTTTAAATAAAAGATAGGAGATCTTTTAAATAAATAAAAGATAGAGAGAAGCAGACTCCCCATGGAGCTGGGAGCCCGATGTGGGATTCGATCCTGGCACTCTGGGATCATGACCTGAGCTGAAGGCAGTCACTTAACCAACAGAGTCATCCAGGCGCCCCGCTTGCTTTTTTTTTAAACTTCTCATTATGGAAGGTTCCAAACAGACAAACGAAGACTAATCTAATCGACGCTCACACAGTTCCCTGCGTCAACCTTTATGAATGTCCAGTCAAACTGGCTTCCTTATGGACAAGGGCTCACAAACATTTTCTGTAAAGGGCCAGTTAGTAGATATTTGAGGATTTGCAGGCTCCGTGTTCTCCCGAAGTCCGCTTTTCCACTGCAAGTCCTCCATGCTGCAGAAGTGGGAGTACAAAAGCAGCCTCATACATACTAAACAAGTATGTAACAGAATGAGTGGGGCTGCACTCCGGTAAAACTTTATATACAAAACCAGGCGGCGGTCTGGATTTGGCCCATGCTTGTGAGTGTGCTGACCCTCGCTGTCTACCACCAGCCACTTGACCCCCTTGCTCCCTGGATCATCTGAAGTAAAATCCCAGACATTACATCATTTTACGAGTAAACAGTTCAGGATGAACATCTTAAGGAAAAAAAAAAGGACTATATAAATTAACCATAATACCATTATCACACTTAAAATTTTAAGGATACTTCCTTAGTATCATCAAATGGTTAGTTAAGGAACATATTTCCCTCTTGTGTCAAAACGGAAGAACTTTTTTGCCCTTGTTCTAATCAGGAGCCCGGTAAGGTCGCCATCTTGCTTTCTGAAAAGGCCCTAATGGTTCATGTTTCCACCATGGACAAAAACATCCCTGCCACCCCCATTTTTGCTGGTCTTATGGGTGTGGTGACGTTTCACTGTGACTTTATTTTGTATTTCCCGGACTGCTAGTGAGTTCTGAATACTTCCTTACATGCTCTCACGGTTGCCAACTGCCTTATGTGGTTAAGTATTATTGCCTGCCTCAGATCGCTTCTCCTGTCCCTGGATTATGCTAGTAGATGCCGACACTGTCCTCTAAGTGCTTCATTGTTAGTTCTTTTACATTTGAGTCTTTATCTGGGAAAAATACATACCTACACACGTGTATGTACACGTTGTACAAAATAGGTTATTTCTAGCCTTTACCAGGATATGTTCTTTCACATCTGGTTTATGTAACTTTGGGCTGGGTTCCTGAAGTCTGCTTTTCCACATAATTTTTTTCTCTCCACAGACAACTCTTTTACAGCACTAAGCTCTGTTGTGGGTTGTATTGTATCTCTCCAAAAAAGATGTGTTCGTGTCCAAATCCCCCAGTACCTACCAATGGGAACTTATTTGGAAATAGGGTCTTTGCAGATGTAATTAGTTAAGATGAGGCCATAATAGATTAAGTGGATCCTAAATCCAGTATGACTGCTGTCCTTAGAAGGAGGCCATGTGAAGACACAGGGACACACAGACACACGGGAAGACAGACATATGAAGACAGAGGCAGAGATTAGAGTGAATCACCTATAAACCAAGGAACGCCAAGGATGGCCAACGACCACCAGAAGCTAGGGAGAGGCAAAGAAGGGTTCTTCCCTAGAGCCTTCAGAGGGATCCTGACTGCAGATGGACTCTGGCCAAAGCCACCACGTTTCCTGGGCCCTAAGAGCTGCCTGCATTCCGTATGGAATTATAAGGGGCATAAAAAGGTAAAGTGAAAACAACAGACATGGTAAGGTGCTGAACTGGAGGTGGTCAAGGTCTAGGGGGTTCACAGAGGCAGTCAGTAGTATGGGGTGCAAGAAAGAGGGGAAACCTGGGTTAGCCAGACATGCTAGAAACCATGCCAGCGCTTTGAGCTGGGGCACTTCTGGTGGCCAGGGTTTAGATTAATTCCACAAATATTTCTTTATCCTGACTGACAACACCTTGCCCAAGCTAATGGTCATGATGAGTCTTGCTTGCAAAAATAAGAAAACCTAACACCTTAAAATTCCCTTCAACAACATAAAATAATATACCATGAGCCTGGAGCTATAGGTCCCCTATGTGATTGTGTGTTGGCTGAAACCTGAAAATGTTCTGTGCTCTAGACATTGACAGGAGGGAGAAGCCCCTGGAAACTGCGATACTGATCTAGGACCTCTTAGAGGAAGAAGGTGGTGACCTGTCCCAGGTACTCTAATTATGCCTGCAATTTACCTACTTCTCTCATTTACGCCTCATTCAAACTCAGGGGCATCTGATTCTTCCATAGGAAGCCCAAGCAACTGGCCCAAGGTCATACTATTGGGTTTCAACCTTGGTCCTCTGGATCCTTGAGCCTGGCCCTGAACTTCCGTGACAGCTCTGGGCTGTGGAGGGGCTGGCTGTCTAGGGGGCGGGGTCTAGGTCAGGGTCACAGAGGACGGGCCACAAGGAGGAAAGGCCTGGAGCAGGCAGGCTGTGTGGCTGGAGGGCAGCATGGAGGCAAGGGAGGGATGGGGATGAAGCCGGAGGGAGAGGTGGCACTGGGTGCGGAAGGCCAGTGGGCTTCTGAGCTGGTAGGAAGGGTCAGCAGGGGTGTGAAGGCCAGAGAGGAAGAGGATGGAGCCTGCAGGAGGAAGCTAGTGACAAGAGAGAAATGAAGGAGTAAAGCCTCAGGCAAAATGACAGAAATTAAAATGCAAAGAGCCCAATAGAAGGTGGGCCCTAGAGTGCATTCCTTTTCTCTAAGATTATTTATTTATTTATTTATTTATTTTGAGAGAGAGGGCATGCAGGGATAGGGGGAGGAGCAGAGGGAGAAGGAAACAGAGTCCGCGCTGAGCGCGGAAGCCCGATGCGGGGCTCAATCCCATGACCCTGAGATCACGACCTGAGCCCAAACCAAGAGTCGGATGCTTAACCAACTGAGGCCCCAGGCGCCACTCTAAAGTGAATTTCAGTGAGTTTGGCCGGTAGGAGCTCCCAGGTACAGGGACACAGCAGAGGGAGAGCATCAAAGATGCTGCACAGGTTCTGAGTGTAGACAGGTGAAAGCAGAGGAAGCTTGTGTCAGGCTGAGGGGACCCTATAAGCCGAGGAGGAGGCCAGGAGGGTTCTGGGTGAGAAACAGCCATTTTAAAAAGGATGAGGAAGTGAAGGAGCAGTGGTTACAATCACCATGGAATGGCAGCTAAGGACTGCTTGCTACCAGGCCCTCTGCTAATAACAAGCTTTTTGTATTAATGATCTCACTGAAGTCTCCTAACTCTACATCCTCCAAGTAGGGGAGTATTAGTATTAATCACCTCCACTTCACAGATGAGGAAACCACGGCTTATAAAAGCTAAGTATCTTGCCCAAGGCCCCTCCACCAGCAAGTGATGAGTGGAGACTCAGACTCCATGATGTGGTTCTGAAGCTCAGGTTCCAAGTCGCAATCCCCACACTAGACAAGGCCCTCCATGCCAGGGACACAGAATTAGAATCCCAGTGATTTCCACAGACTGGGAAAATGGGTTAAATTTCCCAAGATGCATGCCAGTAGGTATAAAGGAGATTTCCTACATTTAGATCTAACTCTCTGGCACAGGGGGGACAGGACTCAAATCAGCACTTGTGAAAGGAATCAGGTGTTTTATTTGGCTGCTAACTTACTATAAGCAACCCTATGATGGGGTTGATCAAAATGCAAATCTGAGGTCTGGATGTATTAAAAGGAGTATAGTGTTCAGAATGAAGGAAGGGATGGTTCCAACTCTAGGCAGGATCAATTCACACATAAAATGCTGTTCAGTTTAAGGCTTTATACATTATGTGAACAACTGTCTGACAAAGGAGACCACTTCTAGGAGAGAGTGACCTGGATTGGGAGGAGCCCTGGAGGAAAATTTAGAGGAATATTAATGTTCTGAAGGGTGGAAGGAGGAATAACTCCAAGGATCAAACCTAGACCAATGGGTAGAAGTATACATTGGCCAATTTTGGACTTAAAGCCGTCTCGTGAAAGAGAAAATTCCCCATTGGAAGTATACGGACAAAGGCATGGCAACCTCTCCTCAGGGTTACCGTGGAAAGGACCAATAGACTCAGGCTGGATTTGATGATTTGGGGGTTCTTCCCCTTTTTTAGACTCTGTAAAGGCCCTTCAGACAATGGCGTGCTTTGAATATCAGGGCAAGAAATTATGGCCTGACGGATACTAGGGACCCAGAGAAGGCTCTTGAGCAGGGGAGGGACCTGATACAAAAGCCCTTCCATCCTCCTGGTTGTGAGGAGTTACCTCCCCAGTGTCCTAAGGAAAGTGTAGAACAATTTTATGTGTACAGTCACAGCCCCCAGACAAGTTCAGGAACCCGACAAAGGGCCCAGCCTGGCACCGGGCCGTGGAATGAAGTTTCTGCCCAGACCAACAGCTACAAGGCATCTGCACGCCCTGCCTGCCCTTGGGAGGACAGCCCCAGACCCTTCTCCTGGGGCTCACCAGAGCTGCCACTTTACCGCAGCAGACATGCCCCAGGTTCCCCGACCAACACTTCCCCACGCACAAGTGCCCCAGGGGAGGGCCCAGCCCGTGGCTATAGGCAGGCTGCCCGGTTTCTGAGCCTCAGCATTCTGGGCTTGTAAAGGCAGGCTGTGGGTCCTCCAAGGCCCTTGGAACATCAGACTTGGGGACGTTTCCAGTGCAGACATTCCTGGCTATGATGAGTTTCCAGCACTTCGATAAAACTTCACGCCCAGGACGGCATCCCTTGTCACACGCACTCCACTTCCTTCTGCATTCCAAATCCCACGCATCTTCCCAGGGCAGACCAAACTTTACCATCCCGTAGACCGGCCAGGCCCCTCTGGCTAATAATTTCTACTTTCCTACTTTCTTTTTTTAGATGTATTTGTTTATGAGACAGAGAGAGAGAGCGAGAGCATGAGCAAGCGAGTGAGGGGAAGGGGCAGAGGGAAAGAATCTCAAGCAGACTCCACGCTGAGCAGGGGCGCTTGATTCAGGGCTCGATCCCATGACCCCAAGATCAAGACCTCAGCCGAAACCAAGAGTCAGATGCTCAACCGACTGAGCCACTGTAGGCACCCCTCCTACTTTCTTGAAGAATTCCAGTTTCTCTTAGTGTTTGACATGTGGTATGTCGTCCCACTTCCCCAGCGAGATTAATTTAATCCCGAGGACCAGGACCTGCCTTCTTCCCTTGCGGGCTCACAGCTGCTAAAGCAGGTGCAGAGTCTTAATAAATCATTAGATTCCTAAGGACTGATTGCTTCTCAGTGCTCTCCCTCAAAAAAGCACCAGGTATGTGATGATTCATGGTGTCTTGAGAAAATCTGCTCCAGTTAGTTCCCTCCCCTCCCAGGACTCTCGCTGAAGGAAATCATCAGGTTCTGAACCGGGCAATGCCTGCGGGGACCCTCCCAGGGCCGAGGGTGGGAAGTCGGGGCTCGATTTCTCACCTCCGGTCTAGGTTAGAGAACATCCTCTGAGAATAGGCTGTGCTCCAGATTTCCCTGGAGTCACACAGGACCTACGACCACGCAGAGTCCCCCCTGAAAGAGCGGCATTGTACACGGCTTCCTGGCCCAGCTGGCCCTTGTGTCCCAAGCTGGTTCCGGAGAGCCAATTATCAGCAGGCACCGCAGGAAGGGTGACTTTCTCCCAGCCCTTCCCCCTCCACCCCCTGCCCACCCTCCACTCCTTCAGGGCAGCCTCTGCCTGCAGCCAATGGAAAAGCGTGGGGCCTTGCTTCTGCTGGGCACTGTCTGGTCACGCATATAGTGCCTGGCTAGGGCCCTGCGCTCGGGCGGGTTCGCAAAGGTTCCATGGTAGGGCCGGGCGGAGAGGATGTGTGGGAGGTCAGGGCGGCAGGTCCTGAAGCGAGGGACTGGAGGGGCCCCTGCCCAGGCCATACGGAGGGAAATGTGAGACCAGGCAGGACAGAAGGGGAAAGGGAAAGTGAGATGGAACAGAGGGAGAGAAAGTAAATGCCAAGAGCACGGGGGAAGCAGTGTTGAGAACCAAGGTGAGGTCAGAAAAGCTGAGGGAAGGGCAACCGAAGCCCAGAAGAGGAAACGTGGCCTTCCACACAGGGTACCTTCAGCACCGAGACCGCTCTGGTCTTGGCTGTGGTACTGGGCAGCTGGTGTCCCACGAGTCTTTCTAAATCTTCCCTCTTTTTTTTTTTTAAGGTTTTATTTATTTATTTGAGAGACAGAAAGCTCTTTTTTTTTTTAAGGTTTTATTTATTTATTTGAGAGACAGAAAGCCGAGAGAGAGAGAATGCAAGCAGGGGGAGAGGCAGAGGGAGGGAGAAAGGGAGAAGGAGGCTCCCCGCTGAGCAGGGAATCTGCCTGCCTCGCCTGCCTCTGCAGGGGGCTCGATCCCAGGATGCTGACACCATGACCTGAGCCGAAGGCAGATGCTTGACTGACTGAACCACCAGGTGGCCCTGAAATCTTCTCTTGATCAGAAATAATAATAGAGGGGCGCCTGGGTGGCTCATTGGTTAAGCAACTGCCTTTGGCTCAGGTCATGATCCCGGAGTCCTGGGATCAAGTCCCACATCGGGCTCCCAGCTCCACGGGGAGTCTGCTTCTCCCTCTGACCTTCGCCCCTCTCATGCTCTCTCTCTCTCTCTCTCTCTCTCTCTCTCTCTCTCTCTCTCTCTCTCAAATAAATAAATAAATAATCTTAAAAAAAAAAAGAATAACAGAGACGTCGGTGGTATTGTTGGCAGATAAGAGGCAACAGCAGAGCCTCTATCAAGCCCATGCTCAGGGATTTGCTTCCGATCCCCCCTTCGGCCTGGAAGACAGGGAATCCGACCCCTTATTTTCTGAGCAAGCTGCCCAAGGGAGCCCAGCAAGAGCAGGTGAGGCCAGGAGTCCGACTCCCCACATGGTGCCGCCCTCAGCAGCTCCCGGAAGCCCCATGACCAGCCAATGCTGTCCACCTGCCTGCCTCACGTTCCACCTGACACCTGGTCCCCTGGTTTCTTTGGTGACTTCTCACTTCCACCAGCACGCCCATCCACGTACTTCTCTCCTAGACCCCTCCGAGTCCTTCTGAATGAGCCCTCGCCTCCCCGTGTCCCTTTCTGCTCCTCTGACTCCACTCGAGCCCAAACCATGAGGATGTCCCCACTGGACCACTGAAATATCCTCCCAAATGGACTGGCCCTCCCCAAGCTGCTCTGCACCCAGCAGTCAGAGCCATCTGTGTACCTCGCATGAGGTCATGCCCCGGCTCAGAGCCGGCCACCCGGCTCCCATGCAGCCAAGCATCTATTCCTGCTGTCCCTCTACTCCATACGCCCCAACCACACACAGCTGCCTTTTTGTTCCTCAAACATTTCCTTTTTAAAAAAGATTTTATTTATTTATTTGAGAGAGACAGTGAGCGAGAGAGAGGAGAGAGCACAAGCCAGGGGAGGGGCAAGGGAGGAGGGAGGAGCAGAGCAGGGAGCCTGCCTCAGGACTTGATTCCAGGACCCTGGGATCATGACCTGACCTTAACCGACTGAGCCCACCAGGCGCCCCATTCCTCAAATGTTTCTAATTCTTTCTGTCTCTCATGCTTTTTATGGTGGGAAGGGTCTTCCTCCCGTCTGCCAGGCTAGCTTTCCCTCCTTCTTCAGGCTGTTCAAGAACCACCTCCTAGGCAGCCTAGGGCATCTCCCCACCCCATGCCCTGCAGTATCTCTTCACCACAACTCACGACTACCCTAGTTACTGCCTGCAGAGCTCCTTACCACAACCTGAAACTCCCTTGTTTGTTCCTTTGCTTGGTGTCTTTCCCCATGAGGGCAGGGGCTGTGTTAGCCTGCCGTTCCCCTCAGTGAGCACACACTGTGCCTGGCACTCAGACGGGCGGATGGAGGAAGGCTTTGTCTGCCTTGTCAGCGCTCGATACCGGGTGCCCCCCTCTCCCATCGAGGATGCCCCACCTCCTCCTTCCTCCAGCTCCCTCACCGTTCCTCAGTTAAAAATCTTGCTGGGGGGGCACCTGGGTGGCTCAGTGGGTTGAGGCCGCTGCCTTCGGCTCAGGTCATGATCCCAGGGTCCTGGGATCGAGGCCCGCGTCGGGCTCCCTGCTCGGCAGGGAGCCTGCTTCCTCCTCTCTCCTCTCTCTCTGCCTGCCTCTCTGCCTACTTGTAGTCTCTCTCTCTGTGTCAAATGAATAAATAAAATCTTAAAAAAAAAAAAAAAATCTTGCTGGGGTACCCGGATGGCTCAGTCAGTTAAGTGTCACGCTCTTGATTTTGGCTCAGATCATGATCTCAAGGCCGTGAGATCGAGCCCCACATCTGTCTCCACACTCGCCATGGAGCCTGTCCTCCCCCGTGCTTACTAGCGACATATCCAGAAGGCACAGCAACGGGTCTAATGCATCTGGGTGACAACGGAAGGGTGTGACCGTGGGTGATTCCAACTGCACGTGGTCAGACAGTAGGTTCCCAGTGAGTTCCCAGCAGATTCGCTGAGTTAACACTATGATGTGGCCTCTATCATAAAATTCAAGAAGCTAATTTCATTTTGAGCTACATTAACAGAATTATAGGATTGAGAACAAGAGGGAGTCCTGGGTTTTATGGCTTTCAGTGGCACTCGGGAGTACGGATTCATCACACCATGCGCCCGACATCCCTCGGGGCACCAGACCCCGCCGGCTGCTCCGGGAGCCCCATCCAACAGGAATACTGATAAGTTGGCAGGTGCAAAGCAAACCAGTGAAGGTGGAGAACCACACATGGTTGGCTAAGAGAACAGAAACCAGGGCAAAGGGGTGGCAGGAAGCAAGGCTGGGCAAGAAAGAGCACAAAGGTGTTTACATATCTCGACGCCCAGCGCCTGGGAAGTGGAGGGTCTCGGGGCCCCCACACAACCCGGCAGTGAGAATTCAGAGAAGCTGCGATCTGTGTCCATCAGCCTCCAAACTGGGAATGATTCCTGCGGCCTTCAACCTGGGGACGAGTGAACAAGGCGCTGCAGCCACGCCACGAGAAGCCACCCGCTCGCTATACAAGGGGACGAGCGACTGATTCACGCCAACAACATGGCTGAATCTTCCAAGTATGATGTCAAGTGACAGCAGCTAGACTCAAAAGGCCACAGACTGCATGATTCCATTTATAGGACATTCTGGAGAAGTTAGAATTAGAGGAATTTAAAAAAAAATCCAGGTCACTGGTTGCCAGGGGCTGAGAGGGTGGAGGCAGGGATGGTTACAAGGTCCATGAGGGGATGTGGGGGAGGACGGTCCTAGCCTGAATCTCAAGTGTGTCGAGGTTACCCAATTGGACGTGACTGTTGAAACCCAGAGACCTGGATCCTCACAATGGGGACTTTCATGGCATGTCAATTATATTTCAACAGACCCGGCTTTAAAGATAAAGAAAGTTCAGCGAAGGGCGGACCCGGAGACTTTGGTAGGAGGGCCCTGATGCTTGGCCTGGGCTGCAGGTGTTTAGCTGTTAGAGAGATGCTGACACAGGATGGTCTTCTGAGCCCACGATGCTGGGAGGAACGGAGGAATGGAGGAACAGGGGAAGGAGACTGAGAAAAAACATCCAGCGGGCCAGGAGGGGAGACGAGGGGTGGGGGTTACCCCTCTTGGTGAAGAGAGCGTGTCGAACAGTGCTGCAGGGGCAGGTGGGCGAGGACCAAGAATGAGCTCCTGCATGGGACATCGCTGGTGACCAGGGCCAGAGCCACTGTGGGTGAGCGATGGAGGCAAACATCCATGCGGGGAAGAGAGGAGGGAGGCAGAGTGGGAGGCAGTCTAGACAACATGAATGCCCCTTTTACCAGGGCCCAGCGGCTCGGGGGGTGAGGCCCTGGGCTCATGCTCCTCGCCACCAGTCTCCCCTCCAGGCCCTCCCACCGTCTTCCCATTGGAATGGCGGGTCCAACGCTGGCTCTCCTTCCCCAGACAGGGTCCTATAGGTGCAGAGAACACAGAAGCACCGGATCTCTCCAGAATGAGGGCAGAGGGGCTGCCAACAACCATCTCTTTTGCCAGAGACAGACACAAGCATGCCTCGATTTACTGTACTTTGCTCTATTGCTTCACAGATACTGCAATTTTTTTAAAAAAGAAATTGATGGGTTAAAAAAAAAAAGGTTAAGAAATTGATGGATCTGTGACATCCCTGCATCAGGCAAGTCTATCAGCATCGTTCTCCCAAAAGCACTTGCTCGCTTGGTGTCTCTGGTCACATTTCAGGGATTCTTGCAATATTTCAAGCTTCTTCATTATTATTATATGGGTTATGGGGGTCTGTGATCAGTGGTTATGACTCGCTGGAAGCTCAGAGGATGGTCAGCATTTTTTAACAATAAAGTACCTTTAATTAAGGTATATACATTTTGGTTTTAGACTTAATACTACTGCCCACTTAACAGACTAAAGCACAGTGTAAACATAACTTTTATATGCACTGGGGAGAAAAATTTCATTTGACCCTCCTTTATTGCGATGTTTGCATTGATCTGGAGCCAATGAACCTGCAGTATCTCCAAGGTATGCCTGCGCCCGTCCTTCCTTCTCTGAAAATGACCCAGGATGCGCGTGAATCCTGGGAAGGGCCCTCTCCCTTTCTACACAAGACCCCTCTCCCGTCTGCCCCTCGATACTAGCCCCAAGGGTCCCCTTACTCCAAGGACAAAGTGAGAGCCCAGGCTCCCCCTTAGAATGCCCCTCGCCACACTTGCAATCCTCTCGGAGGCCCTCCTAGGTCATCCCCGTCCCCTCGCTGTCATGCATGTCCCCTCCTGATCTTGTTCCCTCTGCCACCACACGGGAAGCCCCTCCCCATTTGGCATCCCCAAAGATCCCCAGAACGTCCATCTACAGGCTCCAAATCAGACCATTCAGCACAGGGGTGACTGATGACAGAAAGGGAGGGGACCCCACCTTGTCCCTGCCGACCTGGAGAAGCCAGCATGCTCCGTCTTCTGTCACCTCCGTGGTTCCAGTCTTACTGCCCTGGTTTATAATTACCACTGCCTAAGAGTCCCCTTCCGCCAGGCCATCCTGTCATAACCTTGGGCAAAGATCGCCACAGTACCTGTACTTTCGTCCCCCGACCTAAAAACCCATGTCCACGCTGCGCACACTTGAGCAGCCTGGATTCTGAAGAGGGCCACTCCTTTGCTCCACACCCCGGCCATCTCCCTCCATGACGGCCCTCAGGGGGGCCCACTTAGGCCTGCGGAAGGCTGTGGGAGGCAGGGCAAGAGGGCTAGGTACTGAGACCCTGGGGCTCCCGACCCGTGTCCTCTCTGCCACCTTCGGGCCACAACCCTGCCACCACAGCTCTCTCCTCACAGAGGAAGCATCCATTCGGTCTCCCAAGCAACCCAACCTGCAACGCCTCTGCTCACAGGTGCTGCCCCAGAGAACACGTCACGGTCACTTTCCAGGCACGTCTGCCTACAAAGTGGAGGCCTGGGTGGCCCCATCCGACGTATCCTGATCCTTCACCGCTCACGGGCCAGGCTGGAGTGGCCTCGCCTTCCAGAGAGAGACAGCTGCTCGGCAAGAGCGGAAACCCTGCGCTGTGTCTTTCCCCCAAATCCCCAAATCCCCTGTGCCGCCTGCCTCCTCTCTTCCCCTCCCCCCTGCCCTCTCCCCACTCCACCTCTCCCCAGCTTTCTGTGACGTTGGTTTTGTCTCTTCTCTTGCAGGGACAGAGCAGTGCTTCTCCCACTATCTCAAGACCCAGTGGGGAGGTGGTGCCCGGCTGACAGCAGTGAGGTCTCTGGGCATAGGAACCACGCATTTGTTCCCAGCTCTTCTAGAGCCCTGTTCCATCTGTCCAGTGAATGAGACAGGATGTGCCAAGGCCTGCCATTTCTCCCTCAGATCTCTAATTTTGGGTCTATTTCTACCACACACCCCCATCTCATGCCCACCTCACTACACAAGTGGCCCTCTACCTCTAGTCTCTACCACAAATGACCCCAAATAAAGCTGCTCGAGGGCCCCTCCTCACGCGCCCTCCCAGCTGAGACACTAGAATCTCAGGTGGCTACAGATCTTCTGGGGTCCAAACACTCCAGTACAACTCCAGGGTCCCCCCCCCCCCCCCCNAGCTTCATCTCTCACATCAGAGGGTGGTCTTCACACAAACGTGATCGGACCCTCAGGAATGCGGTTGATAAACAGAACCCCACTTGACGCGAGGGGGTGGCTACGCGAAGACAGCGGTCTTAAATTTGAGTCTAGCAAATCATTCTATAACTTTAACCATTCCCAATTTACCTGTTTGGCTCATTCAAATGTGCAAATACCAGGTTAGCTTGAATAATAATGGCAATAGCGTCCCCATTTTTTCTTTAGTCCTTCCTGTCTTCAAAGAGCTTTCCTAGGCGCTGTCTCCCTGATGCTGAGAAAAACCGGGGAAGGGGGGCAGGGCGCACTTTATAAACCAGTGGGCTCAGAGAGGCCAGGCCACACAGCAGCACTGGCACCTGCCCTTCTCAGTCAGACACACGTTCTACATCCCGCTAGTTAGCTGGCTATAACTGAACTCTTCACCAGAGCCAACTAACTGGTTTACAAAACCCCAAAAACATTCACGATCCCAAAGGCAGATTCATCTCATCTTATAAAAAGTCCAGCCTGTCCTACGAGCAGGTGTCACGGTCTCTTTAGTTTGATGAGAACCAAAAAGAGAAATGTCTCAGAAAACCTAAAGTGGAAACCTGACCCAAGGTCAAAGACCCTCTGAACAAGTCAACATTCCACTGTTTTTGGGAAGCAGGTTGTGGTCTTAGCTGCTGCCACACCTTCCACCAAGCCCTTAACACACAGCTGTGTGTCTCTCAGAGGGACACACTCTGGTTCAAAGGGAAACAGAGATTGGGGTGGTAGGCCTGTGAAGCCCAAGTCCATTGCCTCTGGAGAGCACTGGGAGAAAACTCCACCACACAAGGTGGGCACAGGACCTTGGTCTCATCTAAGATATCAGCAGGGTACGTGATACACCAAGAGGGATCATTTCTGAGCCCCGACCTCCAGCCAGTCCTGTAACAGTTGACAGCCAGATTCACACCGGCCACCTCTGGCACAACCCCAAAGGGGATGTCCATCCAGCCCCACTGGTCCTGCAGACGGTAGTAAGCTCGGATGGAAGAAGGGCAAAGAGCACGTGGTTGACTCTTTGGTCAGTGGGTCCCTACCTCAGCTGTGCGTGAGTCTCACCTGAGAACTTTACCCTGAACCCCCAGTACACGTTCACACACCCCTGATGAGCTCCTCAGCTCCAGCCCCAGATTACATCCCTTTGGTCTGGGAGGGGGTCACCGTTTGACGCGCTCTTTCATTGGGGTCATACTACGGAAGAATGTTCTATGTCAGACTCTAAGGGGGAAAAAAAACAGCTCAGCCAAAGGAAAAGCAGAAATGAAGCAGGGGAAGAACGTGGGCAAAGAGAAAGGGAATAACACAGACAGTGGGAAAAATGGGACACGTAGGTTTCCTCACCCCAGACAAGCATACTTTAAGTCCATATACATTTTTGGGGGGAGGGAAAATATGAATTGACACTCAGGACAAATTAGGAGATTATTCATTTTACAAAAGAATTTGGCATCAGATTCCTTTAAATAGCAATCTCTGCTAGTACATTTAAAATAGGATTCCATTTACAGAAGTGTGATTTACACAAAACCACATCTGTTACATAAGGCTCGGAAAAATAGCTCCCCTCCCATGTAGTCTGGCCAACTATAGAACCGGCCCCACACAGATGGTCATCTATTTTCTTCTCAAAGATACCCAGCCCAGCTCTCTGGCACCTCTTTCTATATTTCACCTGATTCTTAGGGATCATCCCAATCTCTTCCAGTCTTCCCTAAACTCAGGGAGCAACTGCTCCAAAATCTTTACACATTCACCCATTCATTCGACACACATTTCCTGAAGGCCTATCGCGTGCTGGGCCCTACTCCAGGAGTACAACTGTGCACCAAAACCAACACATCTCTGCCCCATGGATTTAAAAAAAAAAAAGATTTTATTTATTCATTTATTTGCGAGTGCATGAGCAGGGGGAGAGGGAGAGGGGCAAGCAGACTCCCCGATGAGCTTGGAGCCCGATGGATGAAGACTCGGGGTTCAATCCCATGATCCTGAGACTATGACCTGAGCCAAAATCAGAAGTCGGATGCCCAACTGACTGAGCTACCCAGGCACCCCTGCCTCATGGACCTTACATTTGAATGTGAGAGACTGACTGACAGTGAAGCACTAAATAAAATCTATGGTGTCTGAGATGGTGACAGGTACTATAGGGCCAAGAATGGGGCTGGTGTCATAACCTTCCATGGAGTCACCAGGGAAAGCTGCACTGGAAGATGACAGAGGGTGATGAGGAAGGACATCTGAAAGGCGCCTGGGGGAAGAGTTACAGGCAGAGCCCACCTGGCAGGAGGGAGGCTAACTGTGGCTGGAGCCCCAAGGTCAGAGGTGGGAGGCCAAATCACAAGGGATCAATGGGCCACTGCAAGGACCAGCCTTTGTTCTAAGGGAGACAGGAGCCCCTGGGAGCTTTTGAATGAAGGGTGACATGATCGGACTCCTTTTTTAGGGGACCCCTCTGGCTGCTGTGCGACACTGCGGGGACACGCAGGGAAGCAGGGACAACAGCTGAGATGTGGCTGAATTAATTCAGGGCAGAGAGGATGGGGGCCCAGACCAGGCTGGTCGCAGTGGAAGTGCTGAGATGCGGATGGATTTGGGTGTATTGAGAAGGCAGAGCTGACGCAGTTTGCCGATGACTTGGACGTGGGGTGTGAGGATGGAAGGAAGGAGTCAAGGGTAAGAGTCATGATTATTTGCCGGAGCAGTGTGCGGGACTGAGCTATCATCAACAAGATAGAGAACCAGAGGAGGAGCAGGTCTGGGGCAGACAGGAGCTGGTCTGGGGACATGTTACGAGGAGATGCCCATCAGACACCAAATGGAAATCTAACTGATTGTGGTGGGGTGGCGGGGTGCAATCCTGGAATTCGGAAGAGGTGTGAGCTGGAACAGGCGACCCGGTAGGCGTCCACGCACAGATGGGACGGAAGGATGGGTAAGCTCCCCAAGGAGTGAGTGCAGATGAGACCTCTGGGGACAGCCTGAGGACACCAGACAGTCAAGAGTTGGGGGGGAGTGAGGAGTGGAAACAGAAAAGAAATAGCACACAAGGCAAAGGAAAGCCAGGAGGGTGGCACCCCGGAAAGCAGACGAACAGGGAGCCATCAGTGGTGAAAAGCTGCCAACAGACCAAGCAGATGAGAGCAGATGACCCACCGGGTTGAACATCGTGGTAACCTTCAGGGGGCTTCTGGTATAGCGGAAGGGCGCAGAGTCTGAAGGGGGACTCAGAGAGAGGAGGAAGGGGAGCTAGACGCAGCGAGCGCCAGCAAGGGGGCTGAGACAGGAGGTGGGGTCCACACTGCCGTGTTTTAAATGGGAGGAATTACAACACATTTGTATGGATGCGAGGGGAAGGAATGGAGCATCACTGGAAGGGGGAAGGGGTCTAGAACACAGCAGGAGCTGGCCACCCCGGTGAGCACCAGCCCAGGTCAGAGTATGGACACAGGTGTCGACAGATGGCTGGCGGGGGTGTGGGCAAGCTTTCTCGGGACTGCATCTCTTTTCACAGTTGAAACAGGAAGAAAGGTCAGGGGCTGAGAGTGAGGGTGGAGGAGTAGAAAGCAGAAGTGTTGTCTAGGAAAGTGGGGGGGGGGTGCTGCATGGACTAGGGGAGGGCACGGGCCTGCCAGGGAGCAACAGTGAAGGCCCATGAAGAAAGAAGGAAAGCCAGCCCTCTCTGCCTTCTCTTTCCCCAGCCGATTCTCCTCCATCCCCTCTCCGTTTCTCGTGCTAACTCTTTCCCTCCTTCCCAGTGCCTTCCAGCTTTAGAACTGCTTGGACCTCCATGGAATTGATACTGATACACTTGGTCACTTCTGTGTGCTTCTTTTGCAATGAGGCCTTTCAGAAAGGAGAGATGAAACTGACTGGTGCTTGCTTGGGCAGATATGTGTGTTGGAGGGAGCGGGTGGGGGCTGGAGTCTCCGCGAAGCAGAGGAAGCATAAGGCAGAATGTCCCGACTCCCCCTCAATTCTTCTTTCAACTTCCTTCCACTCCCCCCACGTCCCACAACCTTTGGATCTCAAATTTCCTTATCTAAAATGCAGACTGAATAGTCTCCACCTCATTGTGGTTCAAACTCTGATTCTCTAATTCAATTAACCTTCCCAAAGGCCTGTAATAGATCCAGACTCATTTGCACGCATTTTGTCCTTTAACCCTGTGGTCACACCAGGGCTGCCAACTCCACTGATGAGATGGGGAAACTGAGTCTTGGAACAGTTAAGTGACTTGCCCAGCTAGTTGGGAGGCCTGGCTAGCTAGACAACCCACCTGGTAAACAGCAAAGCCAAGATTTGAGCCAAGATCTTGCTCCAAGTGCAACCCCACTGATCCTGAGCTCTATGCTGGGCCTGGGAAGGACAAATCAGACTCATTTCCACTGGGAGTTCCACCAGGAACTGAAGTCCTTAGCAACACACGACCAAAGCCCAGCCACACGGATCTCGGGTCGGAGCCAAAGAGAAGGAAGTGGAGAGGCAGTGCAGGGTCTGGTCACCCTGGGGAGGCCACCGAATGTCCCAGCTGGCGGGCAGGAAGCCTAGAGGATACCTCTGGCCCAGAACCCGGGGAGTCATAACAAGCTGGGGAGTTACTGCTAAGCACTTTGCAAAAGGGGAGAGGTGGTGGTTGCTAATTCCGGAGGTGGATTTCATCACCATCAGTGGGGCTCTGATAGGGCTTCCTCTGAAAGCAGAATAGCTAAGAACTCTCACTTCTGTTTCTTGAGTAAGGAAGAGCCGCTCCTTAGAGAAGTAGGGGTAAGAGCCTCCAGGTTCAAGAGGGACAGGGTCACCCAGGCGCCCCAGGCAGCGTAAACCCCCACGTGGGCATGCAGGCCTGACATCCCACTAGTCTCTGGGCCATCCGCTCCTGGGAGCTACGAATGGTCAGACCCCTCTTCCTAAAGCACAGCTCCAACCATGCCAGGCATGTCCAGGGACTTGCCGCTGAGCACAGGGAGAATGCTCCACTCAAGGCTTTCAGGATCTGGCCTGTGCCGGCCCCCATTAATTTAGTCATCCATGGCTTTATTCGCTCACGAAATTCACCCACCAAACATATATTGAGCACCTATGCGTCAAGTGCTGTACTAAGTTAATTCACAGATGAGTCAGATAAAAGCGCTCTGTGTGCACAGCCGGTAAGAGTGGAGATCCTGGTGCGTGCAGAGTGTGGGGGGGCCCCGGGGCGGGTATCTGACCAAGACTGCAGGGCTGGTGTGGGCGTCCTCCTTTGTGGGAAGAACCACCGAACTGACGACTGGCCTGGGGAGGGGCCCACAGGGACGCTGGGGTGGAGAGGCCAGCCTCCAGGCCCAGAAGTGGGGGCCAGTGCCCAGGTGTTGCCAAAAGCAGGGAAAATCGAATGACATGGAAACCAGCCCAGGGAGCCCTGTTCACAGAATCATGCACAACAATCCAAATGACTTTCTCCCTTACCCACCACTCAGAAACACATTAATAAGGATCCTCAAGGGGCTCCTGGGTGGCTCAGTCATTAAGTGTCTGCCTTTGGCTCAGGTTATGATCCCAGGGTCCTGGGATCGAGCCCCACATCAGGCTTCTTCCTTAGCGGGGAGTCTGCTTCTCCCTTTCCCACTCCCCCTGCTTGTGTTCCCTCTCTCGCTGTGTCTCTCTGTCAAATAAATAAATAAATACATCTTTAAAAAAAAAATAAGGATCTTCAAATCCTTGATTGGGGTGTCTGGGTGGCTCTTGGTTAAATGCCTGACTCTTATTTCGGCTTAGGTCACGATCTCAGGGTCAGGAGATGGAGCCCTGCATCGGTCTCCACACTCAGCTAAAAGTCTGCTGGCGATTCTCTCTCTCCCTCTCCCTCTGCCCTTCCCCCCCCCAAAATAAGTAAAATCTTCAAAAAAAGAAACCTGCTAAAACTTTTACCAATACAATGGCAATCATAATATTTCAATGGGAGAAATTAACATGTTGCATGCCTTAAATTTATATAATGTTATATATCAAACACATTTCTCAATAATGAAAAAGCTGAAACCTTAAAACCCAAGTATTTAAAGTGTAAAGGGGCAAAGAAATAGTCACGCTTCAATGAGTGTACAAGGATGTCACCTCCACAGTGGGAAATGGACATAGTGTAATGTCTACTACTAGGGCACTAATTACAGTGAGACAATACGTCATCTCTACTTATCTGGAAACATGGTATTGATTGCACGCACGCACGCCAAGTCCTCTGCCCTCACCATAACCCTCTAAAGAAGACACTGTGATTATCCCCACTAGACGAGGGGGGAAATGCTGGCACAGGGAGCCTCAGGAACCTGCCTGGGGTAACCTGCCCAGGTGAGTCAGCAGTGGAGACTGAATCTGAATGCAGGACCCGAGCCCTTGACCATTCTGACACACTGTTCCTGGATCCAAGACATAGTGACAGCTAAAATAAGTTTACAAACCTATGTTATTGGATGGCCCCATTTTGTTTAGGTATGTGTGTACCTGTTGTGTATATGTTTATATTTGGTTGAATCAAGTGAAAGTTTGGCCACTTTTGGCTTATAAAAGCAGCACTTTGATATGGGTCAACCTAGCAGGTGTGTGTGTGAGTGTGCACGCACACACACACATACACACACAAACACAGTTTGTAAGGATCTCTACCAAAGAGCCTTCTTAGCAATAGTGTTTGGGAAGCTGGAAGTGTATTCGATCTTTATTTCTTTACACCTTTTCCTATTTTCTGAAAATGGAGCGTAAGTTAAACATCTTTCAATGGATGACCGTTTCGTCATTGCAGCTGCTGAAGACCACAGATGCAATATTCAAATGTATGCAAAGTGCAGGAGGCCCAGGCTCCCTGAACCACAGCATCAGAAGCCAGGACACTCGTGGCCATGTCCCCTCTGGAGCTGAGAAGCCAAGTCGTGGACAAAAACTGCCCCACAGAGAGGGCCCAGAAGTCAAAGGGAAGAGTCCCGCTGCAGGGTTCAGAATGTTCTGTCACCCCACCCTCATAATAGCTGACTATAGCCAAGAGGGCCTCCTACATCGTTGATGGCACCAACCCCCCCGCCCCCCCATGTCCAGAGAGCTGCTCACTTGACACTTGGCTCTGTTCAGAGGTTTTTTGGAAGTAAGATGTACTGTCTTCCTCCAAATCTGGAAGGAATCAATGAGACTCCGGTGCTCTCAGGAAAGTACAGCTGATTCCTGGATGCCAAATTGAACGGACCGCAGGAAGGGGAGCTGGGACACTGGGGAGGGCCCTCAGGTCAGATTCAGGCAATGATTCAGGAGCAATGAGCCCGAGGCCATACCTGGAGGCACAGTTTCAGCTGGACAGTGAGTCCAAGCAAACAAAGCGACTAGGGGTCCCAGTGTCCACAAAGAGCCAAGGAGAACCCTTGCTGGGCATGACACTTCTGACTCTGGCATCCTTAGGGCAACGGTAGCCATGTCTGTGCTCCCCACTCCCTGTCCCTGGCTCACTTACCACCTTTCAAGATCCAACACAACTTCGTTTACATTTACTGTTCATGTCTACACCCCATTTCCAACACACACGGGAGATCAGCAGCATAAGGCAAGTGTTTCTGGTTCAGTAAAGTGTCCCATGTGCTTCTAACAACACCTGGTACATGGAGGGTACTACATTAGTAATTTTTTTTTAAGATTTATTTATTTATTTGAGAGAGAGAAAGAGCACATGAGCAGGAGGGGCAGAGGGAGAGAGAGTCTCAAGGAGACTCCCTGCTGAGTGCGGAGCCCAATTCGGGGCTCAACCTCATGACCCTGAGATCAAGGCCTGAGCAGAAACGAAGAGTTGGGATGCTTTTTTCTTTTAAATAAAGATTTTATTTATTTGTTTGACAGAGAGAGACACAGTAAGAGAGGGAGCACAAGCCGGGAGAGTGGGAGAGGGAGAAGCAGGCTTCCCGCTGAGCAGGGAGCACAATGCAGGGCTCGATCCCAGGACCCTGGGATCATGACTGAGGTGAAGGCAGATGCCCAACGATTGAGCCACCCAGGCGCCCCAAGAGTTGAGATGCTTAACCAACTGTGCCACCCAGGTGCCCCTCCATAAAGATTTTCTGAATGAATGAATGAATGAATGAATGAATGCCTAACTGAACTATCGCCTTCCTCAGCCCACTTCATATGCCACCTGGTAGAATTAATTATCACTACCTCCGAGTTTCTATGTACTTCCCTTAAATCTCTAACATCGCACTCATCATACTCTATTATAATCGCCTTCACTTCCTTGAAGACAGGAGCCTTCAAACTCTCCCATTATCTTTTATATTCTCAGTGCCTGGCAGAGGGCCTCAGGGTGTGCTGACTCGGGACAATCCTGACATACGGATAGGACAAAAAGGACAAGGGCCAGGACCCCGGTGGACACTGTCCAGCACCGAGACCACTGACGAGGATCTTTGCACCAGCAGGGCTAGGGAGGCAGTGACTACTTTCCAAACAATCCAGCCTGAGACTCATCCAGCAGGAGAACGCTATTTTAGAGCACAAGGCTGAACTGAGTCCTCCAAAGAGAAGTCAAGAAAGAAAGTTAATGAAACGCTCATTTCCAAAAAACCCAGGCTTGCGGCTCCCACGCTCATCCCGGTCCCAGACCGGAAGCACACAACCCGGTGGGATCATCAAGTGGGCATGGCCTCTCTCGCTGCTCTGGTTCTGCTGGAGGATGTGGGTTATTTCAACGTGGGCCCCACACCTGGCGCTGCTCATTCCTCTTTCCCCCTTCCTCTGGCCCTGCTCCTAGCAAACCTACTCAGCACGCTGCCACCGTCCTTCCTGACATCACCATCCATTCACTTACCGCCTACGGCGCACTGGGTGTTTCCATCAATGAAACGGCTGTTCCCTCTTCTTCACCACACAGCTCAGATACCTCCTCCTCCGGGGAGCACTGACGTACAACAGGATTTGGATCCTACTTCCTGGGAACTTTGCTGGTGCCACAGAGACAGGGACTGCACCTACTCTTCTAGTCTAAACCACAGGCAGTTCCTGAACACATCCCATGTCCTGCTTTGTACGCATGGCTCTCGCTGTCTGAAATGCCCTCGCTTGCTTTGCCCCCTGGGGGACTCCTTCCCCTCCTCCTCCAGCTTTCTTGGTGAAACCCTTCCTCTGGTGCCAGGTCATGAATCCCCCCTTTCCCGTGCTAGCGCGTTCCTCAAATGCATTCTATGTGCTTTACTACACATACCGTAATGACTTAACAATACACCTGATGGCCCTCCTCACAGAGGGGTCATTCTGCAAAAAGGAAATAAGCGAAAAACTAGTAATTACGGCAGGGCTCACTAAGCCTTCCCATGTGCCAAGAACTTTAAACAGGCCATGTCAATATCTCTTAAGTGTGCAGACACCAATTCATCCAAGAGGCAAAGGAGGTGGTGCACAGACAGGTTAACTAACTTGTCATCCATGGTCACAGAGAGGCAAGTGTGGCATCAAGATTTAGCCTCTGGCCTTTGTGACTCCAGAGCCCTGTAGCCCAGAAGCCGCACCCTGATCCTCCCTGTGCAGGGGACGGCGCCCAGGACTCCAGCCGCCTCCCACTCGCAGTTACAAATGAGCTTCCTACCTTCTAATCCCTTTCTACCTGCCCAGAGAAATCACCTCCAGATCAAAGATTCATTAAGACTTCAGGGAATCTAAAGGTGACATGGGGATTCCCCCTGCCTCAAAAGACCTGTGCTTAATTTCTCTGGGGCCCCGGGGCAGCATGCATTTTGTCTGGCTGCTGGAGTCCTTCGGCTCAGGGGCAGCTGCCAGACCACGTGCCTGTCTGGCTTTGGACTGGGACCTCTCCAGCAGGAAAGGAGACAAAGGTAGAGCGGAAACAGCCCCTGGACGTGCCCTTTGAGAAGATCACCCAGCTGTGGGGGACGTGGCGGCGGGGGGAGTGGGCAGGGATGGGCAGGTTTCTCTTTGGGCAGCAGAATGCAGTGGGCTCAAGTGTCCTAAGACCTACATTTGCTTCTGAACTTAGCCCCTGCCTGGCAGGGAGGTTTGGAGGAGCCTCTGAGGACACTAAATTCTGCTTCTCGAGGCTGTGTTAAGGGAGAAAAGAATCCAGGTGAGAGTGTTCTTTCTGTCACCTGCAAGTGTCAATGCATCTTTCCACTAAATGCATTTCAAGGGAGTCTCTGTCTCTCCCTACAACCTGGCCATCCTCAGCTCTGGATCGAACATCTTAATGTCTACATCCCGGGGAATGCACAAAATGGGGAGTATCCAATATGCATGTGGGTCGGACTAAACCGTGTCCTGGTAGAATACAATCGTAGTGATCAATGACAATAAGACACAGCCATAGGATGATAGATCAAAACTCTTCTCTCTAAGTGTGTTTGAAGGAGGCAAATAACAGATTTCCTTCCTTGCTGGCACCTGGTTGAGGCCAATGTTGTCCACAATCCCTGACTTTCTTCTGGGGACTGTCTGAAGAAGGCTGCCGAGCCACTATGCTCTGCTGAATCTTAGGAACCATGGGGGGAATGCACAAGGCTAGGATACGTGGACACATGTCCCTGGCTGTGTTATGGCGATACCCGCCACGCTAGTCTACAGCCATCCACCCACGGGACTCTGAGGTTCCCAAATACTGAATGCTGAGCCCGTCTCCAAGGCTGGCAAGGACTTGGAGGCCAGACTCCTCCAGGGTGCCTGAGCAGCTCCAGTAGGCAGACAGGAGCTCTCCTTCCCTAGGGAGTTGATTCTGCAGTAGAATGCCTCTGTTATGGGGAAGTGCTGGCCAGTCAAAATCTAGCCCCTCTTGAAACAAATCCCACCTTCCAGAGCCCTGTGGAGCACATGAACTCCCTCCTTGTCTCAACAGCCCTCCGTGAGTCAAAGACAAACATCCACCCTTCTGGGGCTTTCTCTTCTACAGGCTGAACTACCCGTCTTTTGAGGCTAACATCCTCCTCGCTCTGCTCTGGACATTCTCTAGGTCAGAGACTCCAAATCTTTTTTTTTTTTTTTTTTGCCTCTGACCATACTAAAAAATACATTTTATAAGGCTGGTCCTTACTTGTGTGCACGCGTGTACACCTCCAAAGCCAGTTTTATGAACGAATGCTTACCTTTTTACATGTAATACGTCTGGATGCTTTCCCATCTACCCCACTCTTTCAAATGCTGCCTGCAACCCACCACACCGAGTTTACAACCCAGAGCTGAAAAGGCTGAAAACGCCGAGCAGGTCACCCATGTCCAGCCTTAACTGCTTACTTAGCTCAGACCCCAGGTGGGAAAACACATCCCTTAACACGCAGCTATTCACCTATCCGGGCTGCAAGGACAGTCCTTGGCATCATTCTGCAGAGGGATCGCCCCAGCTCAGTGCTTCCTTTCTGCACGCCGCTCCTCAGCCCAGCAAACACACAGGAACCCGCCAGTAGCAACAGCACGAGGATCAGAAGCTTGCTCCTGCCCCGTCATTGTTATCATTTACTCTGAACACCTGAAACACCTTTTCTCCACCCCCCCCCTTATTTTCCTGCTGTGTAAGCTCGGGGACCTCGGAGGGGGGGGGCAGCAGAGATTCAGGAAGAAACCCCAGTTTTGAAAACAGTGGTAGGTAACTGACAAGGCGTGCAGTGTGCACACAGACTGGCAGACACCCCCCCTCCCCATGGGGCCCAGAGGCCAAAGGCCACCACCACTCCAGCCTGTCTTTTTAGATTGGCTTGTGTCCATCCTAGAATCTGGTCACCGAATCTTTTCCCTTCCCCCTTATCTTGGTCACCACAGCGTACATTCTGGTGATCAGGAGAACTGCTACAAAACCTGGTTCCACCACCCGTATAGACTTCACCTTCTAAACTCCAGTTTTCTTTTCTTTTTTTTTTTTAAGATCCTATTTATTTATTTGACAGAGAGAGATTACAAGTAGGCAGAGGCAGGCAGAGAGAGGAGGAAGCAGGCTCCCTGCAGAGCAGGCAGCCTGATGNTCATGACCTGAGCCGAAGGCAGAGGCTTAACCCACTGAGCCACCCAGGTACCCCACACTCCAGTTTTCTTATCTGTAAAATGTGGCTCATGATTTCTGCTCTGCCCTCCTCACAGGGTGGTGCTAAGCGTGAACAGGTGTGAAAAGGCTTTGTAAACTGCAAAGCACTAGGCAAACATAAATTGTTACACAAACTGTATGTCCTTTGGTAAGAATTGATGGCATTGGCTCTGTAGCCCAAATTACATCCCTGCATCCTCTGTTTTCAGTAAAGGCAAAGACTTCATCGTCAATCCCCAAAAAGCATCTAGACTTCACCTAGGTGCCATGTTAAACAAGCTGTCCCTTGGGCAGAAATCTGAGGTCATCAAAAATTTATCGCTTGCAGCAGCTGGTGGACCCACTGTCCCCGTCATTTGTGCCTTTATTCAGAAAGAGAAGTAGATGCAGAAGACTTGGTCCCAAGAGCCATCAACTGAAATAGAGCCTACACTCAACTCTTCTGGCCAATCAAGAAAATAAAGGGGTCAGGACGGCATCTGGCTGGCTCAGTTGGAGGAACTCACGACTCTTGCTCTTGGGATCCTGAGTTTAATGAGCTCTTTAATGAGTTTAATGCTGGGTGTATACATTACTTAAACAAATAAATACACAAACAATAAAAGAAAGGGTATGTGGGAGTGGGGATCAGAGTCATCTTAGATGAGACTTTTCGAAATCATCATTCTCCTAAGAGCCACCGCACATAAGGAGGACTTACTAAGCCCATGCCTTGAAAGAATTATTTCTAACCTTCACTAGGATGCTCTGGGCAGGTATTATTATTCTCATTTTACAAATGAGGCTACAAGGTTTAAAAGAAAAAAAAAAAACCCCACAAAGGAACAAAAAACTTGCTCAAAAGCGTGTAGGGAATTGGGTAAATTCTAATCTGCTTTTTCTCATTCAGTGTTAAGCAAGAGGAACCGCCCCCACCCCCAAGGCTGATATCAGGCTCTGCCAAGGATGTGGCTGAAATGCTGGGTTTGGCGTGGTCCCTGGAGCCAGTGGCCCCCAGAGTGAGGGCTTTAGTGGTCGGAACAGAAAAGGAACTTTGGCCTTTGGCAGGAATGGGAAGCAGGTGCCAATTCCCTGGGGTGGGTCAGATTCTTCTGCACAGTCCAGGGTCTGTGCTGTTTACAGAGAGCTGAGGACAATTGTTTCTGGACTGGGCATTTGAGCGCTTGGTGATTAAAGAGAACTTAATATCACTTTTGTTTGGACCCCAAGCTAAGAGGAAAGAGGCAATACATGTGTCTCTCCTGAGCCCCAAGTTCTCCAGAGGTTACCCAGTGCCTACAGCCCAAGGTTGGAACACCCTGGTTGGCATTCAAGGCCTTTCTGATCTGGCCCCAACCAACAATCTCAGCATTTTCTGATCCTAACCTGTCCCAGACAAATGTCCCCAGCCTCACTCCATGGCCTTGCCCATTCCTCTTCCCGCATGTCTTCCAACAGGCAACGCCTCTCACTGCTCTCGGCAGAGCGCACCCCACCCAATCCTGAACACCCAGCTTCAGGCTTTGTGCATCTGAACTCTACCATCCAGTTCCTACGCAGACCCCTAAGGCCCTTGGAGCTGTGGCCTTCTGGTCGGGGCCTGCCTCTCTCTGGACCCCTTCACCCAGATGCTAAGGGCCCTGAGGAGCAAGGAGGCCATAGGTTATGTTTCTGTGTCCCTCGCATAGCACTTGCTATAGAAATGACAGGTATTAAATAAATGCTGTTGAGTTAATGAACAGATGGATGGAGAGAGGTGGTAGAGTTAGAGGGGACCCAAACCTCTAAAGACACAGGTCCCTGAACTCTGTAAACTGGTCCTCATAAGCCGGGCTTTGGAAGGAATCTCAGCTCAGGGCCAGAAGGAAGCTGGGGGTGATGTGGCGTGGTGGCCATTGGATTAGAACATCAGGTGACCCTGGTCCTACTAAGAGGTCTCCAGAAAAGAACCTGGTTGCTACTCAACTTTCCACCTCCCCACCCTCTCAGCTTCAACTAGGATTTTCTGTGAAAGGTAGTTCTAATAGTTGCCCAACAGGGTTTCATGGTACACACACAGGGAATGGTGGTCTAGCCTCTCAACACTGCCCAGCCATGGACGGGTATATGTTCTCATATGAAGATGGGAGCAGGCGAGACCCGCATCCAGCTCCCAGCTCCAGGGCGGCAGGCAGAATGAGACTGGTTTCCGGGACAATGTCACCTAACCTCTGCTCCCCATCCCACTGTCCCCTACCCAGGACAGAATGCCAAAGGCCTGGAAGGGCCAGGAGCTCACCTGCCTTCTCCATACAGATGGTAACTTCAAAATACACTCTCTGAGGGAAACTAGCCTAATTCTGCATTAGATAAACTGAAATTTCAGTACCTTCTCTTCCCTAAGGAATAGGCAGACCCAGACCTCTTTTTTCCCCAGACACAAAGACACACCCCAACCCAGCAGAGACCATCCATCACAAGATACCTCTCCAGCCTGACACACAGGCCCTCAAATGTAAATTTGGGGGTTGCAGGGGGTGGGGGCACTCTGGTCTAAAGCCAGAGTCAGGCTGCCTGACTACTAAGTGACGTCACAGACACCCTTAAATCTCCACTCAGAGGGGGAGCCACTTGGGACCTCTGGGAAAACCTGCCCCAAGTGCTCAGAGACCCCCCAATAACATCCTGTTACCTCCTGAGGGCTGTTCCCCAATCAATCAATGCACAATGTATTCAGCTCCTACTGTGCTCCTGGGGGAGGGTGGGTGGTGCAGGCTGTCCTGACGGAGGGATCAGCTGCTCCGGGGAGTCTGAAGCTTAAGAGGCAAAGGTGTTTGCTGGTCCTTGGACCAAAGCAGCTGGGATTTACAAGTGGTAAATCTAGAATATCCCCCATTTGTGTCAAGGATTCCATTCCTACCCCCTCACCTTCTAAGATGGTTAAAGTCCTTGTAACCTCCCCACCACCCCTCCAGGTCACCCACCTGTGCCCCCACCCTGCCCACTGGCTCAGTCCAAAAATCTTCCCACAAATCTTAAATAGGTATGCAAGCAGGGGGCCCTAGAGTGGGTAGGACAAGCTCCCTTACCGCAGCCTGGCCCTCCCTCTACCAGGCTGATTTCCCAGTTTGAGAGGAGAGCTCAACAGCCCTCTCCCCGGGGTCTAGTGAGCTCTCCCGGGCAGCTCTGGTGGCAGCGCGGCGGGAAACCGGGAACCCCATCCCTGTCCGCCAGCCGCCTCCACAATCCTGGCCGGGCT
>LNAC01000109.1:2719775-2780139 GCA_002007465.1 Ailurus styani
GAGCCCCCGCGGGGCCGGGCAGTCCCGCGATCAGCTGGAGGCGCCGCGGTAGGGGGCGCGGGGGCGCGGGGGAGGGTGGTGCGGGAGGCGGACGGATCCCCGGGGCCGCCGGAGCCTGCGGCCCGGGCGCGCGGCGACAGTGTGATTTGAATAACAAAAGGTCGCTTCTCCCGGAGCCCCGGCGGCCGGGATCGCCGAGCGGGGAGCGAGGCCGCCGGGCCCGCCAGGAAGTGTGTGTTGGAGTGAGAGTGTGTTTGGGTGTGCGCGCGCGCGCGTGTGCGCGTTTTGGTGGTGGGATCGGTGGGACTCAGGAAGTGAGCGGGGGAGGCGGCTGAGAAGAAGCGAGATGGGGGCACAGCGAGCCGACATTCCAGTGGGGGCAGGGGGTCCGCTCGCCCCTCCCCACTTGGCTTTCTGGCACAAAGGCGGAATTCAGAGCCAGTTGTCTGCCTCCTGCGGCTAAGCCGGAGGGGACGCCCAGATGAGTCTGGGGGCTGCAAACAGATGGGCGCATAGAAGGAAGTGGAACAGGTATCCCCGGAAGGCTCTGTGCCCCGCGCAAGTGAGCCGGAGCCAGCCCTTCCGGGAGCGAGGGAAATTGGCTCCTCAATGCTGTCTGCCCTGAGCGCGGAGCTTTCTCTCCAGCCAGAATCCCCGAATCTTCCACTCCTTACTCAATGCCTCGTCTGCGCTTAGAGAAAGGGAGGCCGACACTCCTCCCTGCTGGAGACGCAGCTGGTGCCAGAAAAGGGCTCTGGGCAAATGCTCATGCTCTTACCCGGCACAGTCTCCTGAAAAAGCCTGGACATCCAAGCCTATGGTTTCAACGCGAGCTGCCTCAAATCCTCTGATGAGCGGGGAGGCTGGGGCATAAGCCAAGTCAGCAGAACACTGACACCAACTCTGCTTTACCCAGGTGAGGAAACTGAGGCCCAGAGCAGGGGAGTGATTTGCCCTGGGTCACACACCTGGCAGGGACTGTGGGTCAGGAGAATCCTTAGTAAGGACAGTGCACCCCAAGCCAAAAAGAGCTTCCCAGGCTACCACGGAGCACCCTGCTTCTAAAACCCTTTCCAGTGAACAGGTGATGGGGCCCATCCACAGCACTGGCCCTCTGGCCCCACAGCAAGGGGCCAGGAAGGTGACGCTAGTTAAGTAAGTCCCCCATCGGGCCCCAGGGCCTGCTGGGCTGACTAGGACGGCCCCCTCCCCTTCCAATCTGAGTTCTCAGTCTACAAAATAGGAAATGTTGCTCTGCCTCCCTCCCAGGGGGATGTGAGAACAGCATGATATAAAAGACATAAAAATAGAAGGACAGGAATGTATGGGGCTTTCACTGTGGCGGTTATTTTCATTTCCCAGCTCTGGAGCTCAGTTAAGGGGCCCTAAGCTTCAGCTAAGGGATCTCTGGGCCCAGGGCTCTCTGTCTGTCCAACTGGAGTCTGTCCTGCCCTGTTCCAGGGCTGCCCCTGGCCAGCCCTGCTCTCGCGGGACTGTGCCCCACCCCAGGGAACTCAGGAGGCGGCGCTGGTCACCTCCAGTGCGATGGGCTCCCACAGTCCCTTCCACTGACTCATATCCCCAAGGGGCAGGAAGGAAGCATGCCACCACATCCTCACTGGCCAACACTGACCCCCAAGGTAAATGAGGGCCAGGGAAATGAGCGGGAGTCACCCAGTGCAGGTTATTTGCTGTCTGATTAAATGTACCAAGATCTTCTTTCTTAAAAATAAATAAATAAGATTTCATGTGTTTAAAAAAATACTACAAACTGTTAGGCCTGGGGTTGATCAACAGATCAAGGTTTCCTGGTATATCTTGGCACCTGATGCGGCAAAGCCCATTTTCTCATTAAAATGGGGACTGGGACACCTGCCTCGCACTGCACACAGGCTGTAGGGTCAAACGAAAGAAATTTCTCAATGTCCCTTGTGGTAGGCTGAATGATGGTCCCCAAAGATAAAAGGTCCCAATCCCTGGCGCCTCTGCACGTACGATTCAGTTTAGGATTCTGAGATGGGAAGAGGATCCTGGATTATCTGGGTGGACCTCAGATGCATGTATCCTCGTAACAGGGAGATGGGACACACAGAAGGGGTGAGGCAACATACCAGAGGTCGGAGTGAGCCAGCGACAAGCTAAGAAATGCTGGCTGTCCCCGGAAGCTCGCGCAGGCAAGGAGCAGATTGCCCTCTAGAGCCTCTAGGAGTATGGCCCTGTCAACACTTTGATTTTGGCCAAGGAATCCTCATATCAGACTTCTGGCCTCCAGGACTGGGAGAAAATAAATTTCTGTTGTTTCAGCCACCGAGTTTCTGATCATTTGTTACAGCAAACACAGGAAACCAATGTGCTGCCCAAGTCAGTGAGGGCTGGTGTCATGGCTGCCTTGGGGGCTGCCCTTCCTGCGGACTTTCTCTCTGCGGAGCTGCTCACGTGACAGCAAAGGCCAGCCAGGAAGCAGGCAAGCTCTCCTGCAACCTGGGGGTGGGGGTGCTGGCAAATAAGCAAGTACCCACGTGCAAGCATGTATATGCACAAATACACATGTACACACACACACACACACACGGAAGGAGCAAAGAGCATCTTTGAAGAAGCTGAGCTTCTCTGCTTGCCTAACCCATCACCCAGCTAGGCCCACCAGCACACAAACACCTTTGGGGGCCTGCCTTTCTTACCACTCCTCTTGGGCAGACAGGTTCAGACGTGGAGAAGAGGTGAGAAGGAAGGGCCTGCCTGGAGATTCCCCCTTCCAGAGTGGTTGTGCCACGAGGCAACCCGTGAGGCTATGGGCCACTGGCTCCAGCTGGGGAGCCTCTTTTGAGTAAATTGGACAGAAAGAGGGGCGCCTGGGTGGCTCAGTCGGTTAAGCATCTGCCTTTGGCTCGGGTCATGATCTCAGGGTCCTGGGATCAAGCCTCATATCGGACTCTGCTCAGCGGGGAGTCAGCTTCTCTCCCCCCACCACCACCCCGTGCTTTCTCTCCCCGCCTTGTTCTCTTTCAAATAAATAAATAAAATCTTTAAAGAAAGAAAAGGAAGGAAGGAAGGGAAACAGCAGGTTCAGAAGAATGCTGTGGCCCTCAGCTGCTACGTACGCTGTCCTTTCTTCACCAGCTCCCAGGCTACTGCATCCAGCTGCCTACTCAGCACCTCTACTCTGAGGGCAAGGATAGGGGGTGGGAGGGGGGTCTCGGTCTCCCAAGCATCTCAAACTCAAGGAGTCTAAAGATATATTCTTCTTTTCCCTCTGTTTTCACATTTTCTGTCTCATCTGGAGGTTCTGCCTCCACTTAGTTGTGTAAGCTAGAAACTTCGAAGTCAGCCTTATTCTTCCATTGACAACCTCCCACTCCTTCTATTCGGATTCCACATCCATGCAGTTCTTTCTTGCAAATAGCTTCCAATCTAGGTCTTCCCTTCCCATACTGACTGCTCCTGTGCTGGCCAAGACTCTCAACAACAGCCTCCTAACTGGCCTTCCTGCCTCCAGTCTCTTCCCCTCTGATTCATCTTCCACACATCTAATCACAGCTCCTCACTGACCCACCCCAAATGGGAAACAAACAAACAAACCCAAACCTCCCCATAGGTCATTTGGCGCTCAAGGTCCCTACTGATCTGGCTCCATCTCCATTCTAGTCCATATTCTCTCATCCTCTTCCCTCCACCCCATCAGTTAGGTCCTGGCCTATCAAACTGCTCACACGTGCTCAGGATGCTGCTGGAATGCCCTCCCCATTTTCTCAGCTTAGAAGATTCTTTCTCATCCTTCAGGACCCATCTCAGATGTCATCTTCTCTGTGAAGCCATCCCTGACCCATCCAGACACAGCTGGTGGCTGGAGTCCCTTCCTACAACGGACAGCGCTTGTGTATAGGCTGAATCATCCTGGGGTGGGATGGTCCGTGCCCCAGGCTCTCCCTGCTCACCTGAGAGCTTCCTCGGGCAGAGGCTGGGCCTTACTGGCCTTATAACCTGCCCGGCCTCTCAGCCAGACTCACACCCACATCACTGCTTCACCTTGAGCAATGAACTAAAAAGTACCAAATGGCCCCAGGCGACCCACGGAAAGGTGCAGTGGGTGAGTCCTGGTAGAGGGTGACACCTACTGGGAAACCGCGGTTCTGCAGCCTAGCCCTACAAATCCATACCACACTCATGGTCCAGGGCTGCTAAGCCCGGGGCGGGATTCCCAGTAATGAGGTTTCAACCAATCCTCCCTCCAAAAGAACCTTATCGAATGTATGTTACTGTGCTACCGCTACCAGTAAGCACCTGCAGAGGGCTGTGAGGTTCAGAGAATGCTTTTTGTCCCTTCTCTCATCGGATCCCTTCCACAACACCTGTTTTGCAGGTGAGGTGTTGCAGAAGACAGTCTGCCACTGATACCTGAGGAAAGCACTGAGATGGGGAGGGGAGGTCCAAAGGTTCAGTAGCTTTGCCTACGGTGTTTTAGTATTTTATAAGGGGGATGTCCTACGATACCATTATTTGCATAACAGTGGATATTACGGAAGGAAGTGTAGGCTCTGGAGTCAGAAGGGCCTCAGGCTGAATTCTGGCTTGATTACTTTCTGGGTATGGGTAATTTCCCTAACCTCTCTGAATGTTAGTTTTCCTATCTGAAAAGAAGGGCTTATAAATACTTTCCAGGATTGGTGTGAGATTAAGCAAACTGATGCACAGAAGGCCCACAGTGCAGGGGGAGGCCAGCCCCGGCTCGTCCCCAAACAGTCATTTCCTCCATTGACTTGGTGGCTAGTTCCTAAAAAGTTCTAGGTGACTTTTTTTTAACTTAAGTCAAAAGAGACTTTTGATTTTTTTTTAGCTTAGGTCAAAAGAAAAAAGGATAAAGAGCCAAGGATATCAGTAGTCATCCTGATTAAAAGGACAGTAAATAAAGAAGTTTCCAGGGAGGAAAAAACAGGGCGCTACAGCCACTGAGCTACCCGCGCTGAGCAGCAGAGGACACGAGCTTCAGCCGCTGCCGAGTGGCTCCTACTCTTCCCATGGGGAGCGGCAGCAATGAGCCTTGGACAGAGTGGGTGACCCCACTGGCCTTCCCGCCTGGTGGCTCCACTGCCAGGGCTCCCACCCGGCTCTCCTTGAGCAGAATGTGGCCTTGTCAACATGTCGCCCTGATTCCAGTGGGAAAAGCCTCCCACTGCCTCTCTTTGGGGGGGTATGACCACACTTATACACCTCAAAAAGGAAACAAACCCTCAAGGAACGCAAGCGTTCCTAGGTCTAGAGTGTATCTGAATATCTGAAGGTAGAGCATCGTGGGGCAAGTGGGCAGGTGGGTGCAGGGAGGGGGGTGGGGCGCGTGTGTCGTGTAGTGAGTAAAAATAACCGCCGAGAACATTACCGAGTTCCGAACCTGCCAGGTAGCACTTTATAGTACTATTTCTCTAGTCCCCGAACAATCCTGGATACTAAGTGTTCAAGGGAGGCACAGAGAGGTCAGGTGACTTCCCCAGGGTGCCACAGCTAATAGGCAGGGGAGCCAGGGCTGAAGGCGGGCAGTGTCTTCCACAGGTTGCCCTGCCCCTGGGCGTCCCCGACACCTGGCACTGCCGGCCCGTGGGATACCTGCCCATACCAGGGTGGGCAGGCAGTTTAAACTATGTCATGACTAGTATGTATTTTTATTTACAGGCTTTTCTTCATCCTAAAGCCTTGTGAATCAGTTGTGAGTACAACGAATTCTCCTGCCTTCCCCAAAGTGACTTGCCCTAAATTCCCCGAATCGGGCACTGGGCACCTCTCATTCAAACACGGGGCCTACCTACTGCCAGTTGGCCCCCAGTCCCCGCCCCCCTCCCTGCGCCTGCGTGCTGCTGCATTCCAGGTGTCTCCACTGTGGGGATATGCTGGTGGGGTGGGGGGGTGGCTCTCAGAAATGACTCCTTAAAGTCATTTCAACATTTCCCCTGGACAGTTTTCATCAGCAACACACAGAAAAGGCCTATGTATTAGAGACACCTGGCATTGTCCCAGATACCCAATTTCCGAAACTACAGTTCAAATAAATATTGACTGTAAGGCACCACCAGGTAGAAGGGACATGACTGCAACTTAGGCGGGGAGCTGTAAGCAATGACCAAGATTTGAGGGGATGACCGGGAAAAATCCCAGAGCCACAGGGAGATGAGGCGAAGTCGAAGACCAAGAGAGAATGCAGTGGGGACCTATGGGTTAAGAAAGTGCTGGAAAGGGTGCCTGGGTGGCTCAGTGGATTAAGGCTCTGCCTTCGGCTCAGGTCATGATCTCAGGGTCCTGGGATCGAGTCCTGCATCAGGCTCTCTGCTCGGCAGGGTGCCTGCTTCTCCCTCTCTCTCTCTCTGCCTGCCTCTCTGCTTACTTGTGATCTCCCTCTGTCAAATAAATAAATAAAATCTTTAGAAAAAAAAAAAAGTGCTGGAAAAGAGTGTGAATGACCATGCAGAGACTCAAATCCCCACATCCTCCAGGGATGCTGAAGGTCACAAACAGGTTCAGCTTCCATTTCAACATGTTCCTGCCCAAACCCTTCATGTGGAAACATCGGTTAAGTCCTGACCACTCGGAGCGTACCTCTAATTTTATACAGAATCCTAGCTACTTGCGATCAGTGTGCAAAATGCATTTCCCAGGAACCCCTTGTGTTGATCTTCACAAGGTGGCCCAAATGGGAGCATGAGCAGTAAGCTCCATAAAGCCCCAATTAGGAGCGCTGAGTAGGCACGGTGCCACCAGATCCCTGCAAGGGCCTGGCCTCTGAGCAGTCACTCAGGAAAGCCTTCATTACTGAAGTAGGATCTCAGTGAGTGCGGGGTTGGACATGCATTAAACCTCAGAAACATCTGTGTAGTGCTTTGCCTGTCACAGGTTACGCAGGACCAGGGAACTCACCTGCAGTGTGCCAGGCACCAGACCAGATGCTCTGCCTTGTCCTGTCTTTTCCTCCCCAGTGTGGATGCTGAGCTACAGAGAGGCTGGTGACTTCCCAAAGTCCCATGGACATGACCATGGCAGGTCGTCTACTGCTGACTCTTCACTCCCCCCACCCTCCATATCCATGGCCCACCTTCCTAGGGCAAACTCCCTGAGCATGGCAAAAACTCGGATCACAGCCCACTTTCCGTTAGGACAGTCCATCAGCCTTCTAGGACTAAGGCCACAGGAGCCCCTCCATCAGCTAGGACATGTCTCCCCCAGGGCACTCTCTGGGCACCAGCTGGAGATGTCAGGGCTGCCCCTGGGGACCTGCACCATAAATGAGGAATGAGATGAGGCATAAATGGTTACTTAGCGCTGGGAGAGGTCAAGTGCTCTGCAATCACCAGGCCCCCTCCAGGGCCAAGGGACAAACTCAGGAGCTTGGGAGTGGTGCCCACCACAGAAGGCACCTAGACATGTACCCTCCTGAGCAGGCAGGGAAAGGGTCAGGGTTCTCCTAGGAAGAAGAGCCAGAGGTCTAGGGTGATCCCTCTCACTTTGACAAAGTGTGCATGAACCCATGTGGCTCAGTCCAGGTTTTATTACCCACGAACCTGAAAATCTAGACTTTTCTTTCTGGTCCTGCCAGTGGCTCCCTTCAGGGCTCCAGCTGCTGCACGGCCTCAGCCAACCCAGAAACGTGCTTCTCTCCAGAGGAATGGGTACATGTCGCAGACGAGCCAGTGGGCAACCAGCAGTTTCAAACTTATGAAACCAGAAGGGTGCCCAGAGTTCTCAGACAATTCAGGGGGACGAGATAGGCCAGGCAGTGCCAAGCTGCTCCGGGTCCCTGCTGCCTGGCGGACAGGCACTTCCCCACGCCAGGGGGGTGTCCCGGGAGGGTGGTGTGTGGACAGAGCCAGGACGGGAGCCTGGAGACTGAGGATGATCAGGCACAGCCCCTGCAGGAAGACAGGACACAGCAGGGTGACCAAGTATGGAGAGGGAAATAAGCCAACTGTGTTCTGGATCCATCTGAATCGGGGCTGTCTCCCTGAGCAGATACACGGGGAGGGAAGAGGGAGTTCAGCTAGAACACAGGCTCACATGCACACAGCAGAAAGGCAAACAGCCGCCATGTGCTCAGAGCCAAGCATGGACTCCGGAGGTACAGCAGGACTGAGCGAGCTCAGGGTGAGGACCCGGTGTGGGTCCAGGGGAGTCCACCAGCAGAGGCTGGGTGGGCAGGGTGAAGGCTCCTGCAGTCCCTGTGGAGTCTCTTGTGCCCAGCCAGAGGTGAGTCAGGCTGAGCAATGCAGAGATGCCTAGCGCACCGCCCAGAACTGACCTCCACCCTGCAAGATAATGGCCTGGTCTCAGGATGCCGCTTTTAGCGGTGGGTTCCCGGGCAGCAAGGATCTGCTAGATTTTTAGAGTCTCCAGGCAGGCTGTGGGTGGCCAGCGGGGATGAGGAGGCCTGCTGAAGACACTGAGACAGATGGGAGCCACTCAGCCAAGTCCCTGAGTCAGCAGACGGCCTGGAAACCTCTACTCGGGGGCCCGGGCTGCCAGAGCGCTCTGCCCCTGCCTGCCCGGCTCCAGCCTGGAGGCAGCAATTTCGGGCTCCCTCAAATGGGCCAGCCCAGAAGCTGTCAGCCTCTCTCGGTTGCCCCTCCCAGGGAGGACAAGTCCAGGAATCTGTCTCTGCCCAGTTACCTAATGAGCAAAGACCTGTCCCAGAGGCATAGACCAGGACAGGAGGTAGCAACCCAGAGAAGTCTATAGTGACTGTGGCCGGCATTTCCGTGTTGGAGGGGGCGGCAGCCAGGCTAATTCCATGTTATTACAGCCTTACAGGAAGCCAGCCTGGCTCAGCTGTTAACCAGCAGCAATTTATGGGCCTTGGGGGCAGAGGGAGGGAGAGGAGGGAAGAGAAAAGAAAACACGGCCCTCCACCCCCCCCACCCCCCGAAAAATCGATCCTGAGTTATTTTTAGATGTTTATTCATCCCACGCATTTCTTTGTAAGAGCCAGGACATGGGCTCTGTACAAAAACCATTTGGCAGGACGAAGCTGCTCACGTAGGACTGGGCTGGGGGCACCTGGGAGCAGGTGGGAGGGAGCATGGGAGGGTCTGCAAGGACACCCGCTTGGGGCAAAAATCTCCCAGGATTCTGAAGGCAGAGTAGGGAGCCTGACCGAGGTGAGGCTTTTCAATCAGAATCCCCAAGTTCAACCTCCAGCTTTTTCTTCCTAGATGGCCTAGGGCATCAGGCCCTAAGTCACTGTGGAAGTCAAATGAGACTCTTGGAACCCCGGCCCGGTGAGACCCCGGGGCAAGTCACTCAACTTCTCGGTGCCTCAGTTTCCCCAACTACAGAAAGAGGCTAGTCAATGCCCATGAAACACTCAGAAGATTGCCTGGCGTACCCCATGTTATGTAAGAGCAATCATTTATTTCTATGAAAGAGCCACACATAATTGTCACTGTTGGTAACAATGATCGCTTAGAATTACGCTGAAGCAGGGGCACCAGTGTGGTGCAGTCGGTTAAGCATCTGACTCTTGATTTCAGCTCAGGTCATGATCTCAGAGTCCTGAGATCCAGCCCCACATCTGGCTCCATGCTGAGTGTGGAACCTGCTTAAGAGTCTCTCTCTCCCTCTCCCTCTGCCCCTTCCCACTTGCTCCCATTCTCTCTCTCTAAAAATATACATATACATACATACATGCATGCGCAAACACACATGCACACACACACACACATATATTGGAGTAGGATGAAGCATGGAGATTAACGCCACAGAAGGCCTCAGGTGGGAAAGAGGCAAACACAGAAACCTGTATTCACAGCCCGATGCCCGCCAAGGATGGATGTCCAAGAGGTTTTGCCTCTGTTTAGATGTGGATGCCGTGACTCGGTTTCTCCTCCTGCAAACAGGGCAATAAGCACTCCTGGGGGGCTTAGGGACTGATGGAACAGGAAGCCCACAGTGTGGCTCCCAGCAGGTGCTCGGTACTATTAGTTGACTCTGGAATCACCTACCCTTGTGTGATGGCTAAGCGAGGTCTCACCTTTGCTGGGTCATAGGGTATCCAGATTATCTGACTAACCATGACTTCTGGGGGTGTCTGTGGATGAGATTAGCATTTGACTTGGTGGACAGAGGAAAGAAGAAGGCTCTCTGTGATGTGGGCAGGCATTGTCCAAAGTTGAGGGCCTGAACAGAACACAAAGGGGAAGGAAGGGAGAATTCTGTTCATTTTTTCAGCCTGACTGTTGAGCTGGGACACTGGTCTTCTCCCCTTGGACTGGGATTTACACCACTGGCTCCCCTGGTCCTCAGGCCTTCGGACTCTGACTGAATTACACTACTGCCTTTCCTAGGGTCTCCAGCTTGCAGATGCCAGCGTGAGCCAATGTCTTATAATAAATCAGTATCTCCTCTCTCTCTCCCTCCCCCTGCCTCCCCTCCTCCTCCCTCCCACCCTCTCTCTCTCACTCTCCATATATATATATACACATATATATATGTATATATATATATATATTGATAGCAATATATCTATATCTATAATGTTCCGTTTCTCTGGTTACTCCCTAAATCAGATCCAAACCCTTCTAGAATCTGCCTGTCAACTGTCACCCTTCTTTGCATGGGCCACCCTTCACCTGCCCCTTCCCCAACACCCCCTTGCCTCCCGGGCTGCTCCTTCTTCCCTCGATGACCCTTTATATTAACCCAACCTTTATCGACTGCTCCCTTCTAGTTCCATCCAGTAAACCTTTATTGAGTGTCTGTTGTGGGCAGGACACCAGGCTAAGTGCTGTGACTACTGAGACACACAAAGCCATGGTCTTACCCCTCACATCATTCCAAGATAATGTAGGGTTACCTGCTCGAGAAGATGCTGCAGGTGCCCAGGGAACACCAAGGAAGGTCTGGGGCGGGTGGGGGAAGAGGTATGAGGCTGGGGACACGTTCTTTCAGGAAGTGACGAAGGTGTCCCAAGCAGACTCAGCAGGACCCCTGTGGGGGGTGGAAGTGGGGCACCAGGATCAGAGTCAGAATTCCCACAGCCCTCACTGCCTGCCACCCCTGTGTACCTGGCCCCGGGCAGAGTGGTGTGAAACCCACTCTTTCCTACCTGTTTGCCTCCTTCAAGGGCTGTTCCTTCTCTAAAGTCCTCCTAGGCTGAGCACCCAGCAGGCCCCAGCAGGGACTCTAGGACCAGGGTCTGCTTCTGTTGTGGTATCTCAGTCTAAGGTGGTGACACGCTGGGGGCAGCCGTCTCCTCTGCTCCACACTCCCCGCCAGCCACCTCAGGGATCATTCAGAAACACAGTCAGGCCACACCCTCCTTAAAAACCTAACTCCCCACCCACAGCTTTCAAGGCGGGGGTGGGGGTGTGGGGGGAGTGAGGATCTCAAGGGCCTGCCATGCACTCCAGCCCCACCCCACATCACTCCTGCCACAGGGACTTTGCATGAGCTGGCCCTTCCTGCTACAGGGCTGCCTCTGTCCCTTTCTGTTTCCCTCTCCCTAGCAGGCAGGCGTGCGCGCGCGCGCACACACACACACACACACACACACACACCACCTCATCTATGAAGGGTTAGGCTCCCCACAGAATTTCCTGCACTTCTCTAGCGCTGGTGGGATTACCTGGGCTGACTGACCCTTTGAGGGCAAGAACCTGGTCTCATTCCAAGCCCAGCTCAGGGCCGGTAGCTCTTGCAAACTTCAAATGAGGCTCTTGAAGCATATGCATGGGGAAAATTCTGCCATTGCTAAATGCTAGAGGTGACCACCACCCTTTTAATAAACAGCAACAGTATGGAGGCAAGGTTTATTTCATGTTAAATAACATATATGTCATTTGCGTTCGCTAGAATCTGTGATCTGAGTAATAAAGGTTTAGGAAAAACCACCCGTGACCTCAGGAAGCTGGGGAATTCTGCCCCTGCCCTGGGCTGCGGTCACCTCTGTTCTGAGGATCTCACTGGCAATGAAAGACTTGATAAGGCTGCTGCCCACAACCATCAGACCCCCCCACACACACACACTCAAAGTGCAACCGGAGGCATCGCACTCTGTGAGCCTCCGTTTCTCTCTCCATAAAATGGGTATAAAAAAATCCCTCTCGGGGCGCCTGGGTGGCTCAGTGGGTTAAGCCTCTGCCTTCCGCTCAGGTCATGATCTCGGGGTCCTGGGATCAAGCCGCGCATTGGGCTCTCTGCTCAGCAGAAAGCCTGCTTCCCCCTCTCTCTCTGTGTGCCTCTCTGCCTACTTGTGATCTGTCAAATAAATAAATAAAATCTTAAAAAAAAATCCCTCTCACAAAAGCCTGTTAATAAGGATCAAGTGAAAAATAACATGAGACAGTATTTAGTAAGCTATGAAGGCCCATGACATTTTCTGGGCTGCAAAAAGTTCCCCTTATTGCCAAGTTGATTAATAAAAAATAAACCTGTCCATATGGATCTAACAGGTTCTATTTCATAGAGTCTCTTGCCAGTTCCCACCCCATCGACCTTGCTGTTCCTCTCCTTGCCCAGTCCCTAGGATCTGGTTCCACTAGCCTCCTGGTAAGAGCAAGAATTCTGGCTTGACCATGCATAGCTGTGTGACCTAGATGAGCACCTTACCCTCTCTGAGCCTGTCTTCCAGAGATGACCAAGGGTTGTAGACAGGATTAAGTGGGATGACCGATATTCAGTGCACGGGATTGTGTGCTCCATGACCATGAGCTTTTGGGCCACCTTGGAGGTCCTGGGGAGCAGGGCCCAGTGACCACACCGGACAAGCAGACTTCTCTCTCCCTGTGGGGGCCAAGCAGGGCCAAGGTGTCACCTGGCATTGTTCCCAGTTAGATCTGGTGTTGCACAGAGCCAGGGGACAGTCTCCCCTGCTGCAAGCTCCTATAAAAAGAGGTACGGAGGCCACGGGGGTGCCATGGGGGTGGGTGTTGGGGGTGGAAATATCTAGAATCTTTTCTCTCCTCCCTTTACAGAAACCCCCAAAACAGCTCCCCTCATGGAGTTCCAAGCTGTTTGACTTGCCAAATACCTGGCCCATTCTTCGTTCTGCACTTTAAAATCCACTTTCTCCTTAAAACTGGAGACACCGCCTTAAAATACAAGGTCTCCACCAGCATTTCTTGCTGTATTTTTAAAAAGTCTACAGTCAGTGCCAAAAAGAATGGGGAGTTAGGGCTCTTGGGACTCATTCTTGGACCATGATGACTGATGAGGCCACGGCTTTTTCATCTCTTGTTCGCAGCTGAATCCCAGCCTCTGGAACAGCGCCTGGCACAGGGCAGACACTCAAGAACAAGCAGCTGAACTTGGGAATGACCGGGTGTAAGAAATCATTTCACCCATGTGGCTGGGGCTCATTGGAGTTCTGGGGCTCACAGGGGACTGCAATCCCTAACTCGGGTGAGTGTCTTTGGCTCAACCAAAGGGCTTTCGCATCCGTATTTCAGATATCAACACTCTGAGGTAGGAGTGCAATCGCCTTCTGCAGAGGAGCTGAACGGGACAGAGAGAAACGAAGGGCTCATCTAAGAGACAGAACTCGTGTCTCTCATCAGGGCTGTTCACCAATATGGCTGCAGGCTCCTTCCACAGCAACACAGTGCTTCTTGCTATCCTGTTACACAATCAGGGGAAAGCTCGATCTTCCAGCGGTCTACGGTTCATCTGTCCATCCACCCACCCAAACAGGCCAACCTTCACCATGTGGCAGGTTCTGCTGGGCTCCAGGAGGGGAGAACATGGCGGCGGGTAGGAGCGGGGGTGAATTCGAAGCTGGGGTAAGAGCAGCTCTCGGGGGCTGCTCTTTCTAACAGCAGTGAAGGAGATGGACTATCCCCTCTGGGGCCACTGTGGAAAAGAGTTTAGTGGCCCCTCACAAAGTTCGACATAAAATGCCCTAGGAGCCAGAGTTCCACCCTCGTTTTATATCCAAGAGGATTGAAAAGAGGGACTCGGATGAGGACTTGCATGCCAACGTTCACAGCAGCATTATTTGCAATAGTCAAAAGCTGGAGCCAACCCAAGTGTCCAGTGACAGACGAGTGGATAAGCAAAACACGGTATGTACGACAGAACGGTACTCAGTTATACGAGGAAATGATGTTCTGATACGTGATTCGATGTGGATGACTCTTGAAAACACTACGCAAGTGAAGGAAGCCAGGCACAAAAGGACAAATGTCGCATGGGTCCGCTTACAGGAACTATCTAGAATATGGAAATTTGCAAGGACGGAAAGTAGACTGGATGCTATCAGGGGGCGTGGTTTAGAGGGTGAGAAGGAACCACTGAGTGATTGGTACAGAGTTTCTGTTTGGGCTGATGGAAACTTGTGGAATCAGCAGTGATTCTTGCACAACACTGTAGGTGTAATCAATGCCCCTGGGTTGCACGCTTCAAAATGGCTAAAGTGGCAGAGTTTATTTATATTTATTTTACCACAATTTTTTTTTTTTAAAGCACAAACACACGCAAAACATGATAGCAGTAGCATGGGAGTAGACATGCAGGTCAGGGAAACAGAACAGTGGGTCTGAAAACAAAGCAGACTATTCAGGTGGTATCGACACAATGGAAACATGTCTCACCGGGGCAGAGGTGGGGTGGGGGGAGCCCAAAGTAAAAAAAGCCAAATGACAAGCTTAGGGAAAAAAAAATAACAGAAAAATCTGTTTCTAACTCTAGCAATGAGAAGCCCTTCCCCTGCAAAATATAAAATGATGGCACCACAAAGGAAAACATTTTCCCTGTGGCGGTCAAGTCTTTGAACTGGACAATCTGGCAGGATCTAATACAATTTTGAGTATCCATAAATACATGTATCCTCTAGCCACTGGGCATGTCTCCTGGAGAAATGCTCCTGTGAGTCACGTTCAAGGGCATTCCTGGAAACACCGTTCCTAAGGAGAAAGCAAGGACGGTGTCTTGTTCTTCACACTACCTGGTGCATACCTGGTGCCAGCTGGGAAGGAACTTGGCAGAGCACAGATGGGAGATGAATGTTTTCTTGGCCATTGTACCGGAACAGATGGACATCAAGACAGCTTATGAGATGTCATTAGGATAAGTGTAAATTCCTGGAGTGGCATCCAGGAGTAACAGGCATGCAGGTGCTGGGTGGACAGCCATGGCATGGCAGCACCTCATGCGGAAAGAGGTGGGGGTGCTCACTGCAGAAGCCCCCGCATGGAGTGGCTGGCGTGGGGGGACTGCTGGACGCTGCTGGGGTCTTGGCTTTGCCAAGCTTGTGTCTGGACCCTGGCCTGTCATCCCCATTCTCTCCTGTGTCTTCAGTAATCCCCTTATTTGTTTATTTGAGAGAGAGAGAGAGAGCAGGGGGTCAGGGGCAGAGGCAGAGGGAGAAGCAGGTTTCCTGCTGAGCAGGGAGCCCAATGTGGGACTTGATCCCAGGACCCCAGGATCATGACCTGAGCTGAAGGCAGATGCTTAACCTACTGAGCCACCCAGGTGCCCCTCCTTTGACGCTCTTGAAAGAAGAGTTGATACTCACCGCCTCCCCCTCCTCGCCAGCCACCCCTCACTATGCAAAAACCCTTTCCCCACCTTCCCTTCTGGGATACCACTCTGTTTCCGTTCTTCCTTCCGGGTTAACTGAGGCTTTCTGAAAAGATGGAGACCCTCCAATGCAAGCCCCTTCTGCATTGCTGGTTTTCTCCCCGACTTCGTTGGATACACCCCTTTCTCTTCCCGCCTCCCCGATCCCCTGTGGCTCACCTCACCACTGTTCCCTTGAGCCTCATAACCCCACCCCTCCCCAGAGACTTCGCACAATCATCCCTGTCTGTCCTGCTGGAAGCATGTGTAAGTCTTCCCCATCCTTAAACATGGCACCGCCTCCTGGAGATCTTTTCCATCCTCTTAGGACCTCCCTGTGACTTTGCCACCAGCCTCTTCCAAAGAGAGGGCCGCCTCCCTACCTCCCTGTCGCCTCCCGTCACCCGTCGCTCTGTGTCACACAGTCTGACTTAGGCCTGAGTTCCCCTGTTGCAGCTGCCCCCACATGGCACGCGAGACCTCGCTGGAGCCTTTCCTGCCTTCCCTGCCTCTCTCCCGTCCTCCCGCAACTCCTCCTCCTTATAGGGGGAAACAGAGTCCCTCTCTTCCCCCACCGGATTCTGCGCTTTCTTGGGTCCCTGCAGTGGCTGCTCCTCCCATTCTAGATGGAGGCTGTCCCCAGGCTCTGTCCTTGGTCTTCTCTCTTCCCCATTATCTATCATAACCAAGGAGGTGGGACGAGGATGCCGAGGAGACTTTGGAGTTGGGGAAGTTCTTTGTGCTGGCTTTTGTTGTTGTTGTTTCGGTAAATGGCATGATGTGGGGAGGTAAACCATACATGGATCTTTTTTTTTTTTTTAAGATTTTATTTATTTACGTGAGACAGAGAGAGTGTGTGAGTGAGAGCACGAGCAGGGGTAGGGGGGCGGAGGCAGAAGGAGAGGAGAAGCAGACTCCCCACTGAGCAGGGAGACCAACGTGGGGCTTGATCCCAGGACCCCGGGATCATGACCTGAGCCAAAGGCAGACGCTCAACCAACTGAGCCACCCAGGCGCCCTGAGCATCTGACTCCTGATCTCGACTCAGGTCTTGATCTCACGGTCCTGAGTTCAAGCCCCACGTTGGGCCTCATGCTGGGCAGGGAGCCTACTTAGTGGGCAAAAAAGGAAGGAAGAGGGACCTTTCCCATTGGTGCAGAGTTGGCTGCTGTGACCCAAAGCTGGGGTTCCACATCCTACAGAGTCAGATAACCCCCAACTAACTTCCTGGGGGTAGAGGGGTGCAGCCAGACCACCAGACTGCTCAACAAACCACTTGGGCCATGCAGGATGCTAGGATTGCCCAGAGGAGGGGACACCACTTACAGGAAGGCAGAAGGGCAATGATGCCTGAGCTGAGCTTTGAAAAGCCTCGGAAAGTAGCCAGTGTGGTGAAGCAGGGTGCTAAGCGTGTTCTTAGAAGAAGTGGAGTAGGAAGGTAGCAGGCTGGTGTCATGAGGACATAAGGTCAACTGCAGGAAAGCTGGCAGGTGAATATGAAAAGCTGGGCAAAAGGGTTCATGGAGGAAAGGGCCCTGCGTGATTAGACTGTCCCTCACCAACCAGGAGATTCCTCCCACACCGCTCTTACCCCCCAAACTACAGCAGCTCAGATCACTGGATGGAGGGACAGGTGGTCAGTGCAGGGTGTGGGGCAGGGGACATGAGCAGGTCCGAGTTTTAGACACACCGCTGACTTCTGTGCACAGGACAGTGCCAAGGACGACCAGGGGGAAGTCAGGCATCAGGCAGGAGGGTGCCGCAGTGGCCCAGGCATGGAATGATGACCTCTGACCCTGAGCAGTGTGTGCAGGAAAGAGAGAACACAGGGGGCACCCTGAGGGGGTGAAACCCAGCAGGACATGGACTGGAGGGTGTAGGGGCAGAGCAGATGCAGGGCGAGTTGGCTTCTCGTTTTCTTTTTTCTTTAGAGAGAGAGAGCATGCAAGGGGAGGGGCAGAGGAAGAGAGAGAGAATCTTAAGCAGGCTCCATGACCAGTGCGGAGCCTGATGCAGGGCTCGATCTCGCGACCTCGAGGTCACAACCTTAGCCAAAATGAGGAGTCGGATGCTTAACCCACTGAGCCACCCAGGTACCCCTGTTTCTAGTTTTCTGACTCAGGAATTAATAGGGCAGCCATCCCACTGAGGCGAGGTGGGATGGGACCCAAGCACAGAGGTGGTGTTAGCTTCAGACAGGAGAAGAGATACCTTCCATTTTAACCACAGGAGGTGGAGCAGGTGGGCTTGAGTTCAAATACATTTAGGGGCCCAGTGGGGGGCGGGGCAGTACTTGTACCTAATGCCTTTGGTTTTCTGGGTGGAGAAGAAGACAAGCAAGTAAGGTGGGTAGAGGTGGGGCTCTGAGGAACAGGAAGGTTTGAAACACAGCAGTTCCCCCACATCATGGGGAATATGTTCCAAGACCTCAACGGCTGCCTGGCACCTCGGATAGTACCAAATCCTAGACATAGACTGTCTTTCCCTATAATACACACATACCTATGATGAAGTTTAATTTATAAATTAGGCACAGTAAGATTAGCAACAACCAATAATAACATGGGACAATTATAGCAGTATACTGTATGTAATAAAAGTTATATGACTGTGTCCTCTCTCTCTCAAAATACCTGATTGTACTGCAGTCAACCTTCTTATGATGATGTGAGATGAAAAGACGCCCACGTAACTGGGGGGACCTGGGTGGCTCAGTCATTAAGCATCTGCCTTCGGCTCAAGTCATGATCCTGGGGTCCTGGGATTGAGCCCTGCATTGGGCTCCCTGCACAGCGGGAAGCCTGCTTCTTCCTCTCCCACTTCCCCTGCTTGTGTTCCCTCTCTCCCTGTCTCTCTGTCAAATAAATGAAATGAAATGAAATGAAATGAAATGAAATGAAATGAAATGAAATAAAATAAAATAAAATAAAATAGATGCCTATGTAATGGGATGAAGTGAGACAAAATGACATAAGCATTGTGCCCTTCTGATGCTGTCAGAGGGAGGTTCATCTGCTCCCTGACTGCAGTTGACTGAGGGGCCTGGAACCTCAGGAAGTGAATCTGCAGTAAGGGGGGGCACCTGAGTGGCTCAGTCAGATAAGCGTCTGCCTTCGGCTCAGGTCATGATCCCAGGGTCCTGGGATCGAGCCCTACGTCGGGCTCCCTGCTCAGCAGGAAGCCTGCTTCTTCCTTTCCTACTCCCCCTACTTGTGTTCCCTCTGTCACTGTCTCTCTCTGTCAAATAAATAAATAAAATCTTAAAAAAAAAAAAGTATCTGCAGTAAGGGGGGGACCACCGCGGTCACAGCTGAGAAAGGTGGGAGGCCAAAAGAAGACCACCGAGCAGCAACGGAGGCCTCGCTGAACATGGACGCCATTTTCATCTTTGGACTTTGTTGATGGCATCTTTTCTTGGATTAACCCTTTTAACATTCATGTAGCCAAATCGACCAATTTCCCTTTTACAGCTTCTAGGTTTCATGGCACACTTTAAAAAGCAGCCCCCCCCCCAATATGACAGTTTGAAACCAAACCAACCCAAACAAAGAAGGTGGGGCCATATGTAGCTGCCATAAACAATATCCAGGAAAACAGATTAAGTGCAGAGCCACAGACTGTCTTGGGAAGACCAGGAGGTGAGGGGGCTGCCTCTGGGGAGCTGGCTGGTTGGAGCAGATGTTGCAGAAAGTCACAGGGCAAGGGATCAGAGGATACAGGGATGATGGGCTGAAGGCAGAGATGCCACTGCCTAATGGGAGAGAGAGCAGGTATATTTCAGACACACAGCAGTTCCTGACCCCAAGATCAGAGATCGCCTGCAATCAGAGGAGAGTGACCATATTTTGTGCTAAGGTACAAAAAGGTGAAGTAGCATTCACAAGGACACATCGATAACAGGGCATTGTGTTCTGGCTCCAGAACCTAACTAACCTTCATCCCTAATCTATGCTACTTTTCACATCATACTAAGTGAAAAAGCAGAACACAGAACTGTTTATAGTGGGAGCACAATTCTGTAAAACAAAAATCAGAAATCCTGTTGACCCCTGAACAATGAGAGGGCTAAGGGTGCCAACTCCCCCACACCATCAAAAATCTGCATATAACTTTTGACTCCCCCCAAACTTAACTGCGGATGGCCTACTGTTGACCAGAAGCCTTACCAATAACAAAACAGTCAATTACCGCGTTTTGTATGTTATGTGTATTATATACTGTATTCCTACAACAATGTAAGCTAGAGGAAAGCAAGTGTTATTAAGAGACTCATAAGGGGTATACCTGCGTAGCTCAGTTGGTTGAGTGTCGGACTCTTGGTTTTGGCTCAGGTCATGATCTCAGGGTCCTGGGATTGAGCCCCGTGTCAGGCTCTTTGGCTCAGTGTGGAGTCTGCTCGGGATTCTCTCTCTCCTTCTGCCCCTCCCCCCGCTTGTGAGCGCTCTCTCTCTCTCTCTCTCTCTCTCTCTCAAATAAATAAATAAAATCTTAAAAAAAAGAAATTCATAAGGAAGAGAAAATACATTTATAGTACTGGACTGTAAAAGTCACATAGGAGTAAACCTGCTCATTTGAAACCTGTGTTGTTCAAGGGTTAACTGTGTGTGTGCGTGCGCGCGCGTGTGTGTATGTGTGTGTGTATTTATAGGCAGTATATTTATAGGCAGGCACTGGAAAGAAATACATTAAAATGTTCACAGGAGTTATCTGAGTGGTGATTTTAAAAAATGTTTTTCTAGATTTTCTATAATTAACATTAGTATTATTAACAGAAAAAAAAAGTCATTCAAAATAACCACTGGAATGGGCAAGTTCCAAAGACATTCTATAAAAATAGACTTTCTGGAAAAAGGCACCTTGGCAACATACTCTGAGCATTTGAATAAACAAAAAAGTACCCTGCTTGATTCATCGGGTAATAATGGAAAGAACATGAAATTAACAAGACCTGGGTTTGGGCTGCTTGGAGAAGGTAACTCCCTAAGTCTCCACCTCTTTATATAAAATGAGCATGAAAATATTAAAACTTGCTTCACATGGTTGCTGCAGACACTAAGTGAGACCCTGCAATTCTGTCAATCAAGTAAAGTATGTTCTTTTCAGAGAATTATTAATTCTACCTTTTATCAATGCATTGGCACACATCTGTTCAAAATTAAACCATGATTATAAAATACAATGCCAGTTCTTGATTAATCAGTGACTTCCATGTCATAAAACAGTCATTCCATTAAAATTAGTCTGTAGCTGGTATTACTGAGTCATAATATTGGGATGCATATCTCAAATTTCCCCATAATCCAACACAAAACTCAGTGTTGGGGACAATTCAAGAGGACCGCTTCCCGGTAAGCAGCCCTACATACTCTGTTACAGGGTCCCCTGATCTTCCCGGAAGCCAAGGCCATGCTCCCTGCTTGCCCACAGCTGCTTGAGGCTTCCAGGCATCCTCTGCCCATAATCACTCATAATCCTTTCTGGACCAAATCCAGAGACAGACCCAATCTTCTAAAATGCCCACCCCTGTGTCCACAACCCTTCTTCTCTCTTGTCTCAATGCTGGGAGGTGTCCCTCTTCCAACAAAGGCCAGTCTCTCCAAATGAGTCCTGTGCCAGGACTTCCCTGTTTTTAAAGATATCATCCCCTTGGGCCTTAGAGCACCATCAACTTATCACTGTGCTAGACAGCAGCAATCTCCCAGTACCCACTCTTGGGCAACTATGCTCTTTCCCTATATGCAGCCAGAATAATATTTTAAAAAGTAGAGATATAATTCAATATCATAGAATTCAGCATTTTATATTCCTATCAGCAAAGTACAAGGGTTCCAATTTTCTTGATGGGAATGTTGAGCCCAAGGGAATGATGCCTTTAAAACATCTATGTTTCCTTCTAAGAGTTTTATAGGGTTAGCTTTGACATTTAGGTCTTTGATCCTTTTGCAGTTCACTTTTATATATGGTGTGAGGTAGGGGTTCAACTTCATCTTTTGCATATGGATATCCAGTTGTCCAGCACCTTTTGTTGAATAGAATCTTCTTTCCCCCATTGGGTGGTCTTGGCACCCTAGTCAAAAATGAACTGACCATAGATATATGGATTTCCTTCTGAAAGCTCATTTTCTATCCTACTGACCTGTATGTCTATCCCTACGCCAAAACAATACTATCTTGATTACTGTAGCTTTGCAGTAAGTTTTGAAATTGGGAAGGATGACTCTACTCACTTAATTCTTCTTTTTCAAAACTGTTTTGGTTGTTTGGGGTCCTTTGAATTTCCATATAAATTTTAGTCTCAGCTTGTCTATTTCTGCAAAAAGGCAGTTGAAATTTTAATAGGGATTGCACTGAATTTGTAGATCAATTAGGGGAGTACTGCCTTATTAACAATATTAGTTAGGTCTTCTGACCCTTGAACATATGATGTCTCTCCTTTATTTGGGTCTTCTTGAGTTTCTTTCAACAACATTTTATAGTTTTTAGTGTACAAGTCTCGCACATCTCTGGTTAATCCTATTCTTAAACATTTTATTCATTTTTATTATTATAAGTGAAATTATATTCTTAATTTCATTTTTGGATTTTTCATAGCTAGCACAGAGAACTGTAACTGATTTTTCAAGTACTGATCTTGTAGTCTGCAACCTTGCTTGGCTCACTTACTAGTTTAATAGTTGTTGGGGGTGGATTTTTAGAGAGTTATATATAAATATATAATCATGTCATCAACTAATGGAGATAGTTTCACTTCTTCTTTGCCAGTATGGATGCCTTTCATTTCTTTTTCTCGCCTAATTGCTCTCATGAGAACCTCCAGTACAATCCTGAATATGTGGTAAGAGCAGATATCCTTGTTTTGTTCCTGATCTTAGGGAAGAAAACTTTCAGTCTTTTCAAGATTAAGTATGATGTTAGTTGTGAGTTTTTGTAGCTGCCCTTTATCAGGCTGAGGAATATCTTAATTTCTCTTTCATTTTTGAAGGGCACTTTTACCAAACATAGAATTCTTCCTTGGCAGGTTTTTTTTTCTTTCTTTCTTTCTTTCTTTCATCACTTTAAATATGTCCTCCCACTATCTTCTGGCCTTGCTGTCTTTGTGTTTTGTTTTTTAATGGGAAATCAACTGTTAATCTTATTGAAGATCCCCTGTACATGCGTCACTTTTCTCTTGCTACTTTCTCTCTTTGTTTTTGGCTTTTGATACTGTGGTTATGATGTGTCTAGGTGAGGATCTCTTTGAATTTATCCTCCCTGGAGTTTGTTGACTTTCTTGGATGTGAAGATGTATGTTTTTTCACCAAATCTGGCATGTTTCCTGTCATTATTTCTTCAAATATCTCAACTGATCTATCTTCAGGTTCACTGATTCCTTCTTCAGCCTGCACAAATCGGTTGTCGAGCCCTACTAGTAAATGTTTTTGGTTTGAGTTATACTTTTCAATTCTATCATTTTCTTTTTGGTTTCTTTTTTAATAATTTCTATCAATTACCTCTATGTGAGACTCGATTTTCATACTTTCATTTAGATATGGTTTCCTTAGTTTCTTGTACATATTTAAAATAGTGGACTGGGCACCTGGATGGCTCAGTCGGTTAAGCGTCTGGCTTCGGGTCAGGTCGTGATCCCAGAATTCTGGGATTAAGCCCTGTGTTGGGCTCCTTACTCAGTGGGGAGCCTGCTTCTCCCTCTTCCCAACTCCATGCATGATCTTGCTCCCTCCCTCTCACTCTTGCTCTCTCTCTCTCAAATAAACAAAAATAATAAAATAAAATAGAAGACCTATAGGAGCCTAGGTGGCTCAGTGGCTTAAGCATCTGTCTTTGCTCAGGTCATGATTCTGGGTTCCTGGGATTAAGCCCCTCCTCAGGCTCCCTGCTCAGCAGGGAGTCTGCTTATCCCTCCCCCTCTGCCCCTCCCCCTGCTCATGCACGCACGTTCTCGCTCTCTCCCAAATAAATAAAATCTTTTTTAAAAATCTAAAAATACAGGGGGAGCCTGGGTGGCTCAGTCGTTAAGCGTCTGCCTTCGGCTCAGGTCATGTTCCCAGGGTCCTGGGATCGAGCCCCGTATTGGGCTCCCTGCTCAGCGGGAAAGCCTGCTTCTCCCTCTCCCACTCCCCCTGCTGGTGTTCCCTCTCTCGCTGTGTCTCTCTCTGTCAAATAAATAAATAAAATCTTAAAAAAAAATTTTTAATACAAAAACAAAATAAAATAGTGGACCTAAAGTATTTATCTAGTAATTCTGGTGTCTGGGCTTCTTTGGGGACAGTTTCTATCAATTGTTTTCTCCCCCATGTATATAAGATTGTATTTCTTTATGGTTTCTTTGCATATTTCATAATTTTTGTTGAAAACTGCACATTTCAAATAATATAATGTAGCAACTCCAAAAATCAGATTCTGCTCCTTTATAGGGTTTGTCATTGCTGTTTAATGCTGTGGTTGCTTGGTGACTTTCCTGAACTAATTCTGCAAAGTCTGTATTCTAAGTCATGAGTGATCACTGAAGCCTTTGCTCAGTTAACTCAGTGGTCAGCTAATGATTAGACAGAGATTTCCTTAACCCCCTGGAACCAGCAAATCTCCCCCTCTTTGCTGAGGGGTTCGGTTTGCGTGTTGGGGCATGCCTTCACCACTCAGCCAAGCAGTTTCTACCTCCGCCCTGACTTTCACGTTCTGCTTGCATGCAGCTTCAAGGTCAGTCAGAGGTGAGAGATTATTGCCTTCTCAAGTCTTTTCTGAACATGCACACAGCCAACACAGGTACATGGATTACAAGAACAGCAGAGCTTTTAAAAGCTCTCAGTGGAGAAAATAAAATAAAATAAAAGCCCCTGATGGACATCTTACTCCTCAGCCTTTCCTTTTAAGTGCTATGTTATTAGTCTATTGTCTATCCCAACTGTTATCCATTGCCCATGCAGCTGTAATGTTAAAATAATCAGCAAATGTCCCTGTGGAGAGGCTTTAAGCACTGGGGATGGTTTAAGTGAGGTCAATGAAGGACAAGCCTTCCAAGTGAGGTCTTGAGGGGAACCACTAGCTACTAGATGATGGCTATTCTATGTGATCTGGCTACTGGCTAGGTCTCCAACTTTACCTCCCACATCCTATCCCAAGGCAGCTGGCATTCTTGCAGTTTCTTGAACAAGGCTATTGCTGCCCCAGGGCCTTTGCACATAGTGTTTGCCTTTGCCTGAAAAGTTCTTCCCCGTGATCTCTGCATGGCTGGTTTCATCACTTCATTACCATCTGTGATTAAACAGTACTTCATCAAATAGGTTTTCCAACCACCCTCTCTAATAAAACCTCCTTCTCACTCAACCCCCACCACCAACAATATCTATTAATCTTTCTTTTTTTTTCAGTAGTACTTATCACAATCTGGGATGATATCATATACATACTTGCTATTGCCTGATTTCCCTGTTGGAACCTAAGTTCCGTGAAGATGAGCTCTGTATCCCTAACTCCTAAAACAGTGCTTGGATCTGCTCACAAATACTTGCTGAAAAATGAAGCAGTCTTCTAAGATGGATCTGTACTCTATCAGCTTAACTAAACTGGACTACACTTCCTAGAATTCCCTTCCTTGTATAGCTCCAAATTATCATGGTGTACTTGGCCCAAGACTTGGAAGGCAACCATGAAGCAACAGCCATGCTCTTCTGTGCTCGGGAAGTTGGTGCAAGCACCAGGCATTGTTGTAGAGATATACACTGTCACTTGTCTGCTGCACCAACTGGTTGGCATGGAGCAGCAGCCAGGCCCGCAGCTCCCCTAGCTCTAGCTTCTCCAACTCCTGGGCCAGGGGCATATTGAGCTCTGTGACAAAGAACACCCATACTTTGCATGACATCTTCATTATCAAAGCTGGAGGAATAGTCAGTGAGAAAACAACACAGTTCCAGTTCATCCTTGTGGGTTCCAGCTTAGCCTGGTTCCAGCTTTTTCTTGCTCCCTCCAATTCACAAGTCTCTTCTCTTCCTGACTGCCTGCCTGTGGTCTTCAAGGTCTAACACCAGATACAGAGACAACATCACATAGACAGGGTAATGAGTTCCCACAACTATGCAAGGTCAAATATTTATAACAGATCCCTTATAATCCAAGTGGTTCTGCTTCTCTGATTGAACCCAGATGATAGCCCCATGTCCTGCACTTCAACCATTCTGTTGGTTTATCTCCATCTGCTTTTGTTTTTTATTTTTTTAAAGATTTTGTTTATTTATTTGAGAGAGAGAGAGAGTACTCATGAGCAGGGGGCAGGAAGCTGGGGGGAGGAGCAGCAGGAGAGGGAGAAGCAGGCTTCCCGCTGAGCAGGGAGCCCAATTCAGGCTCCATCCCAGGACCCTGAGATCATGACCTGAGCTGAAGGCTGACGCTTAACCAACTGAGCCCCCATCTGCTTTTAAACAAAGTTTCCCAACTTAAAAACAAAACAAAACAAAAAAAACCCCTCATCAACCTGACACACCCCTCCAATTATAGCCCACTCTCCCCTTTCCAAGTTAAACTTCTGAAAAACCTGCCTTCATTGACTGTGTTCATTTTATGAATTCCTCTAGCTCTTGCTAGATCAACAATAAGTTCCATTTGCAAAATCCAAAGAACACATTTTTTTCCAGTTCCCATCTAACGAAAGCTGGTATTTTTTAGTCATGTTGTCTGTGGCTTGGCACTCTGACCTCCACAAAACTCTCTGCCCTTGGCCTCCATGGCACCAAACTTTCCTGGTTTCCCTCCCTTCTCTTTCCATTTTCCTCTCCCTGGCTGGCTTCTTCTCGACCTGTGTGTTAAACTTTAGGGTCCTCAGGACAGACATATCCCCTTGGCCCTCTGCACTCTCTCCTTCAGTGGTCTCCTCCACCCCCCATGCCTCTAATTACTACTCAGATGCCAACATAATTTCCATCTCTCTGGCCTCCAGATCTGCTCAGCAATGTCCACAGCGACCTCAGAGTCAGCATATCCCAAATCCATTCCTGACCATCCCTGCAATCTGAGGACGCCATCATGCTTCCGGTCATGGCCAAAGCCAGAATCCTGAGATTAATCCTTGACTATGCTTCTTCTTACATCTCCCCAGTCACCAGGTGCTGGCAACTTGGTCTTTCAAATGTCCCCATCCACCTCTCTCCATCCCTATGGTCACCACACTCATCCTACCTGACACCTTGCCCCCTCCCCCATCTCATTCTTCACAATAAGGCCTCCCTTTCACCGGTCCTGCTTCCTCATTCAAATACTTATGGGGTTGTAGCTGTACTCCAGAAGGATCTCTACAAAGTGCAGGTGCAATCATGATATTTCTCTGCCTCAAACCGTTTTAAGGTTATCCATAGGAGGGGCGCCTGTGTGGCTCAGTGGATTAAACCCTCTGCCTTCAACTCAGGTCATGATCTCAGGGTCCTGGGATTGAGCCCCACATCGGGCTCTCTGCTCGGCAGGGAGACTGCTTCCTCCTCTCTCTCTGCCTGCCTCTCTGCCTACTTGTGATCTCTCTCTCCATCAAATAAATAAATAAAATCTTTAAAAAAAAAAGTTATCCATAGGGTAAAATATAACACTCTCAGGGCCTTGTGCATCTGCCCTGTCTCCTCAGCCCTACCTTAAGCCCTCTATCTCTTCCTTGCCTGTTCCAAAGGCACCCACCCAATCCCTGGAATGAAAGCATTTCTCCACCTTCTGGCTTTTGCACCCTCTGCCTGGAATGCTCTTCTTGACCTCCTTTTTCTAGCGAATTCCTGCTCTTCTTTCAGATGTTGACTTGAACCTCCCTGCTTGCCATCCCCAGATCAGAGTGGTTTTATCATTCACCCCACAGCACTTGCTCTTCTTTATGCCACATCGTGCCTGTCCTTATATGCTGAACATCTGTCCCCCACCAGGCGCATGAAAGTGGCATGTGGTCCTGTCTTGCCCACCCACCAAAAGTACCACTAGGGCTGGCAAAATGCCTACTCACGGCAAGTGGGTAACAAATGCTCGTCAAATTAGTAAATATAAAAGGTTCGAAAGCTAGGCCAATATTCTCATTTTACAGAGGAAGGAAGGAAGGAAGGAAGGAAGGAAGGAAGGAAGGAACGTGTCAACTCTAGCTCACAGAGAACAGATATTCCTATTTCCCCGGAGTAAGAGTTTTAATTGTTTATGCAGGCCTCTTGACCTTGGAATGCTTAGGAGGGACAAATAGATATGGCTATCTAGACATACACGCATACACACTCCAAAACATACCTGCTATAAAACTTACACACAGGAGCAAACTATTTTGACCATGTCCCTACCTCCTCCTTGCTAAATGTGTCCCCAGCCTGCTGCCCTAGAGGGATTTCACTGCTAATCCATTCCTGCTCTGCTGGTCAGGCAAGGGCAATGGGGGATAGGATGGGGCATTCTAATTCAAGGACTTCAGGAGTGAGGCTGAAGGATTTGAATTAACTCCAAGAGACAAACATCAGTCTGCATTACTCACTTGAGATTTATGAAGCGGGGCAGTACAGAGAGGGTCCAAGCTTGTGTACAGTGGGGACACAGTCTGTCCTTCCCAGCTTCAATCCCCCTGTCCTTACTCCCTTCCCATCCCATAGCCCCAGATCCCCAAACTCCCACTGTTCCCAAAACTTGACCTTCTTTCATGCCACTGGGGCTTTCCATAGGATGTTTTCTTCCCTGACTATTCTTCTCTTCTGCCCTCCACTCTTGAACTACTTCAAAGCAGAGCTGATGCGTTACCTCCTCTGTAAGCTTATCCTTCCCTAGGAAGAGTCCTGTGCTTCCTTCCAAGTGCCCCCAGAGCATCCCTTTACACCTCAGCTAGTACGCTCACGCTAGCTGCTGGTGGTCTCTCTCCTGCACGAAACTGCAAGCAAAGCTGGGGTCTTTCCTGCACCCTGGACCCACCATGGTGCCTGCCCACGCTGCTGGTGCTCCACTGTGTCACAATCCTGGGAGGTGGTGCCTGCAAACGCACCAGGGTATCCTTCCTTTGGGCAGGGCAGGAGCTTGCAGAACTTTCTGTGATCAGAAAGTGAGGACCCCCTCCACCACAGAAACCAAAGGCCTCCAACCTCACCATGAATGGCCCAGCCTGAGGGGCCCCAGGGAGTCCGGGCTCCAAAGGGGAGCCCACTGTGCTGTAGCTGCAGGAGTGGGGGAGGAGGGGCTCTCCAAAGAGATCCTAGACGACTGAGTCACTGGAAGGCAGCCAAGTGCGGCCGGATGAGACAGAGCTGGGTTAAGGAGAGATCTGCTTGGCCACCCCTCCGGATGAGGACAGCCGGGACACAAAGCTCCACCTGTCAGGCCTCCACGCGATTCCTCCGCCTGGTGCTCCCACGCCTGGCCCCATGCCCACTGCCAGCAGCTGCTTCCCTCCCTCCCTCCATGGGCGGCCTTTGGTTCCCCTCCTGGGGACAGCTGTACCACACCAGCGGGTGGGAGGGGGCTCATCAGGGCCTCCCAGCTCTGGCTTCTAATTGCAACCTTCAAATCACTGGAGCCTCCTAGGCAGAGAGTAGCCCATGGCACCTGGGTGTCCCCAACTTGAGTGACAAGGAAAAATGCTTCCAGGTGACCACAGGCTCTCTTCAAGGCCCCCTTCATTTTCTGCAAGGTCCCCTGGCTCAGCTGCACGCTACAGCCATGTCCAAGACCCCTGTCTTCCTTTTGCAGAACCTTACGGACAGCCTGGAGGCAAGCCAGACAACAAGACAATAAAGCAAACAAGCACAGTGAATGTCTAAAGAGAAACGCAGAGCAGAATTTTATTTTTTAATTTTTAACTGAAATTTTTATAAAGGCAATATCAACTCATAGGAAATTACTTATACAAGTATATACACATATGTGTATAAATATACGTATAGATATATGAATGTATAATACAAATAAAAGCTTTGGCTGTGCCCTGGCACGTGGCGGCAGTCGGTCTCCTTGGAGCATGTTCAATGACTGTGTCTGTGTTTCCCTGAGGAGCCCGTGCCACAAACCACGAGAACAGAGCGAGGACTGGGGACAAAATGAGCACTCAGGTATCCTAGGCCTGGTACAGAGAGGTCAACCGAGTGGGTTGAGACAGGTGTGCCAATATGCCATCCGGAAACTTAAAAACAGCATCACCCTCTGCTACGATGTACAGAAGATGGTTTGGAGCCCTGATGGGAATAAGGTTTTGTTTTTTGTTTTTTTTAATCTTAAATGTGAAGTTCCTGGGGTGAAGGGCCTCCTTGAACTTTGTGTCCTTGGTCCCTCGTGCAAAATGGGTACCTGTAGGTGCTTGAGAGTCAATTTCGTCCATTTTGCATTTCCCAGCATACCCAGCAAAGAGTCAGATGCCACAGCCCTAGTGAAGGCAGAAGTCTTTACTGAAATAATCCAACAGGGACAGGGAGGGCCCTAGTGAAGCCGTGGCCTCCACTTTCTGATCATCCCTGCCACCCAGGAGATGAGGTCCTGGCAAAACTGTCTGTGCTGAGACAGGCTGGGTAACTGTACAGGAGTTAAGGAGATGGTGTATATATATATTTTTTCCTCTTAAACATTTTATTTATTTATTTGAGAGAGAGAAAAAGTACACGCACAAGCAGGGGGTAGGGGACAGAGGGAGAAGCTGATTCCCTGCTGAGCAGGGAGCCCCATGCAGGACACAGTCCCAGGACCCTTAGATCATGACCTGAGCTGAAGGCAGATGCTTAACTGACTGAGCCACCCAGGAGCCCCAAGGAGATGGTATATTTTTGATTATTTAATATTCCACCCCCAGAAGTAACATTTTCATTTCCTTTTTCCAATGCTTTCATTTGATCTTTATTTTTACCAACAGATATAAAAATATTTTTTAAAAAAACTACAGGTGGCTAGACCATAATCCTGATAAACATTTAAATGTCACAATCTCCCTGAAGTTTAAGAATTTCACTTGTTAAAAATAATATAAATATAATTTTATCTGACTACATGATATTCCATCCTATGGCTGTACTCATCTATTCGATAACTATTTATTTTAAGCCTACTGTGTGCTAGACATTTTTCAAGCACTGGGTGTATATCAGAAATTACTCATCCACCTCCTGTTGAATGCAGAAGTTGTTTACAATTTTTCACCATTAAATAACATTGTGATAAGCATCTTTGCTTGTAAGAGGATTTTGTATATTTCAAGTTCTTTTCCTAGGACAGATTCTTAGAAGTTGAATTAGTAGGTCAAAGAGTAATAAATAACATTCTCAATATGTTGTGCCCAAATGCTTTCCAAAAAGTCAGGCCAATTTGTATTTTCTTTATCAGAAGAGTGCCGACTTCGTACATGCTGACATTACTATTTTGTTACTAGAAAGAATTTTGTCACTAGAAAGAAACATAGGAGTATCTTCTTTGATTATTTTGTATTTCTTACTAGTTTTTCTTGTGTTTATGAATTGTTTCCTTCCTTTGTGAGTCATCTATTCATATCCAGTCATCTACTGGAGCATCTTATTTAGAAGTTTGTTTATATAGTGGGGCACCTGATTGGCTCAGTTGGGTGAGCGTCTGCCTTCGGCTCGGGTTATGGTCTTAGGGTCCTGGGATCAAGCCCCATGTTGGGCTCCCTGCTCAGCAGGAACTCTGCCTCTCCCTCTGTCCATCCCCCTGCTCATGGTTGTGCTAGCACTCTCTCTCAAATAAATAAATAAAATCTTTTAAAAAAACTCTTTATATAGTGAAATATTTACCCTATCACTTCTAAAAACATATTTCCTTTTTGAGAATGGCTATGATTTTTATCCTTTTACTAACTTTAATTTTTTAATAAAGCCATACATGAATGTAGTTTCAAAAATCAAGCCATCAAGAAAGTGAAAAGACAACCCACAGAGTGGGAGGAAATATTCACAAATCGTATGTCTGATCAGGGTCTAGGATCCAGAGTCTGTAAAGAACTCTTAGAACCCAGCAACGGAAAGAAAAACAATCCAATCGAAAATAGGTAAAGGACATAAACAAACATTCCTCTAATAAAAACATGCAAATTGCTAATAGACATATGAAAAGATACTCAACATTATTAGTCATTAGGGAAATGACAATAAAAAACCACAATGAGATACTCCTTCACAACCACTAGGCTGGGTATACAAAAGAAAGAAAAGAAAAGAGAAGAGAGAGACAGAGAAAGAGAGAGGAAGAGAGAGAAAGAGAGAAAGAAAAGGAAAGGGAAAAGGAAAGGAAAGGAAACAAAACAAAACAACAGGTGTTGGCAAGGATTAGGAGAAATTAGAACTCTCACCCATTTCTGGTGGGAATGGAAGATGGTGCAGCTGCCGTGGAAAACAGTTTGGAAATTCCTCAATGAGTTTGGAAATTCCTCAATTCTATGGTAACAGAATTACCATACAACCCAAGAATTGTACTCCTAAGGTATATACCAGATAATCGAAAACAGGTATTCAAACAAATACCTGAACACGAATGTCACAGCATCACCATTCACGATGGCCAAAATGTGGAAATAATCCAAATGTCCTTTGGTTAATGAATAGGTCAACAAAGGTGGTATGAGCCACCTGCTCGAACAGGATTTAGCCATAAAAAGGAATGAAGAAACACTGACACATGCTACACCATGGACGTAACTTGAAAACATGAGGCTAGGTGAAAGAGGCCAACACAAAAGGTTGCAGGCCGATGATTCCAATTGTATAAACCTCCCGAAATAGATAAATTCGTAGAGACAGAAACGGAACTGGTGGTTGCCAGGAGCTGGGGGTGGGGGCAAGGAGACAGGAATGTGACTGCTTAATGGATTTCCTTTGTGGGGGAGGAAGAAAATGTCTTGGAACTAGAGACAGATAGTAGCTGCACAAGACTGTGAATGTACTTAATGCCACTGAAATATACACTTCAAAATGATTAAGAAAAGGGGCGCCTGGATGGCTCAGTTGGTTAAGCGGTCGACTCTTGATTTCGGCTCAGGTCATGGTCCCGGGGTCCTGGGATCGAGCCCTGTGTTGGGCTCCATGCTCAAGGGGGAGCCTGCTTGAGGATTCTCTCTCTCCTTCTCCCTCTGCTCCTCCCACGGCTCCCACGTGTTCTCTCTCTCTAAAATAAATAAGTCTTTAAAAACATTTTTTAAATAAAATGGTTAACAATTAATTGTTTTTGAAGTGAAAAAAAAAATCAAATGCTAAGGACCCTTTTTTTTAAACATAGGTTCCATGCCCTCCACAACCCTGCGATCAAGACCTGAGCCGAAATCAACTGTCGGGTGCTCAACAGCGCCCCCCGAGGACAGCTTCCAATAAACAAGCAGCAGTTAACTTGTTTTCCCATCCACCTTTCCAATTCTACTTCCCAAAGGCAGTCTCGCTTTTCACCTCTTTTCCCTTCTAGTAGTTAGTAATAGACTTGATATTTCCAATTATTATACGTACATTATTTCTTCATTTACGAATCTGAAATGTTACCTAATGACTTCCTATTATGATAGCTAAGACATAGTCCCTTAGATATCCAACCATCTCTACTTCCTCATCTGCTCAACACAGATACATAAATATTTCAGTGAAATAATCAGTGTTTAAATGATGACTATATAAATGTCATTCTGCACACAGACAGGTGGGGAATGAGTACATTTCCATTCCTGTCCCATTTTTAAAATTTCTCTTAAATAATTGCTTTGTTATTTTATTTGCATAAATTTCTACATACACGTTCTGAACTTCTCCCAAATATTCTACTGTAGGAGATACTGTGTGGGGCGCCTTGTTTCCAGGAGGCGCCCCTTAGGGCCGCTCACCTGCACTGGGTCTGCTTCTGTACCTCATGGTGTCTTCTACCTCTCTTCTGTTGAAGGGTACCTCCCATAAAAAGGAATCACAGATGGGCGCCTGGAAGGCTCAGTCGGTTAAGCATCTGGCTCTTGGGTTTCGGGTCAGGTCATGATCTTAGGGTCCTGAGATCGAGCCCCATGTTGGCCATGTGCTTGGCAGGGAGTCTGCTTCCCTCTCTCTCTCTCTCCCTCTGCCCCTCCACCCATTCATACACTACCTCTCCCTCTCTTTCTAAAATAAAAAATAAATCTTTTATTAAAAAAAAAAAGGAACCAAAAGGAATATCTTTTTCTTCCATCCTTGGTTTTCTGGAAATATCTATGTTCTGCTTTCACACTTTATTAGTCATTTGGGTATGAAATAATACATGGAAAATCACTTTCTTCCAGAATGCTGAAGGCATACAACACCAAGTGTCCAGAGTCACTCTTGAAAAGTTCAGTGCCATCCAATTCCCATTCCTGTGCCTGGTGCCTGTTGTTCCTCTCCAGGAAACTGTAGAATCCCCTCATGAACCCTGCTGACATAAAATTTTACAATGCTGCACCTTGGTGTGACTTTTATCTTTTATTGTGCTGGGAACCTGTGGTCTGCAGGTGTGTTTCTGGTACAACTTCTTTGGCTTCCTCACCTCTGTTGTCTCTGTTTCTCTTTCTGGAACTCCATTTTTATATTGAACCTTCTGGATGGATGCTCCACGTATCTTATCTGCTCTGTGTACTTCTCAACTCCTTGTCCTTCTTTGCTACTTTGTGAGAGATTTCCTTGACTTTCTCTTCTCTACCTTCGAATGAAATTCTGAGTTCACTGACTTCTTGAACTCTATGGGAAGTTTCTGAAGTTTTCTTCTGAACTTGCGTTGTCTGTTTCTTACAGATAGCTTCTTCATGATTATTTTAGTTCTTTTGTTCATGCAGTCTTCTTTTTCCTTGTATGTCAGCTGACCCCGGTTAGCTGTTTATATTGCTTCTGTGTGGAAGTTCCAACGGTGGAGCTCACCAACTGGCAGATTTCATTTTCGGGGGAGGGGGCAGGGTGCGAGCCTCACACTGGTGCCTCCCGGAGATCTGGTTGTGAAGAGCTTTGTTCTGAGGCCTTGGGTTTCTCCAGAAAACATCTGACCACTGGCCTGGGAGGTGGATATCCTTGGCTCATCTGGATGGAGTGCAAGTTCAGAACTAATCCCCTTGTTTTCAGCACCGGGGTACCCCACCCTCTGCCACATAGAATCTCTGAATTAGGAGTTCGTCCAGGTCCATTTCTCCAATCTGGTATAAATGCCTGTCTGCTGGAATGCAGCAGTTCTTATAGACTGATGCCCTCTCCACCTGATTTCAGCCCTCCCCTACACATCCCCCACCATGACACCACCACACTCAGGTTCGTCTGGGCCCAGCACAGCATATCTGCTTTCCTGTTAGTATCCTCTTTAATTCTTTCCAAAATGTGTTGAAACAACTCATTTGATAATGATCCCACTCCCATTCTTCATCCTAGTAGGTTTTTCTCATTCTTCTTTACTGTTACTGTAGCCAATCTTGGGAGATGCATGCATGTAAACCAATCTGCTACTTTAGATGAAGTCCTTTATTGTACTGTGACATATGAAGCCCATTAAGGGTCGAAATATGTCCCCTCCCAAAGATATGCTGAAGTTCTAACCCCCACTATGTGACTTTATTTTGAAGTAGGGTTGTTGCAGATATCAGTTAAGTTCAGATGTGGTCCCACTGGAGTAGGGTGGGCCCTTAATCCAATATGACCAGTGTCCTTCTAAGAAGAGAGAGAGACATGGGGCTCCTGGATGGCTCATCCGGTTGCGTGGCCGACTCTTGATTTCAGCTCAGGTTGTGATCTTGGGGTCCTGGGATCGAGCCCCCCATCTGGCTCCATGCTCATCAGGGAGTCTGCTTGAGGTTCTTTCTCTCCCTTGTCACTCTGCCCGACCCCCCACTCAAGTGCACGTGCCCTCTCTCTCAAATAAATAAATCTTTAAAAAAGAGAGAGAGAGAAGAGATAGAAAGACACACAGGGAGAACCCCAGGTGACAATGGGGACAGAGATGGGAATAATGCACCTACAAGCCAAGGAACACCAAGGTCTACCAGCAAACATCAGAAACTAGAAGAACCAAGGAAGGATTCTTCCCTGTAGGTTTCAGGGGGAGCCTAGTCCCACGAACAGCTAGAGATTGCCCTTCTAGGCTCCAGAAAAGTGAGATGATTCATTTCTGCTGTTTCAAACCACCCAGGTTATGGTGCTTTATTACAATAACCCTAGGAAACTAATGCAGAGCCCTTAATTTTTTGTGATCAAGAAAGTCAATGTTTCTTTCACTGTGATATTTTTGACTGCTTTAAAACTCAGAGGCCCTTCTCTTCCCCAAAAGCTTCCTTCTATATTCTTCAGTGGCTTTTTCCTTTTAATAGTTTGATTTCTCCCCCCTCTCAAATTATGGGTTTTTTAAAAACATTTTTATTTATTTATTTATGAGAGAGAGAGAGGGCGCACAAGCAGGGGGAGGAGCAGGCGGAGAGAGAAGCGGGCTCCCTGCTGAGCAGGGAGCCCAACACGGGACTCAATTCCAGAACCCTGGAATCATGACCTGAGCTGAACGCAGCCACTTAACCAACTGAGGCACCCAGGTGTCCCTCAAATTTACGTATTAATCCATCTAGAATTTATGTAGGCATGCAGCCTGAGGTGAGACTCCCCATGAACAGCTAACCAAATGCCTAACCCTGCCTAATTTATCAAAAGATCTTTCCATCCCCGTTGACTTGCAAGGTCCCCTCTGTCATACAGTTAATTTACATGTCCATAAAAGTAAGTTTCTGGGCTATTAATTCTACTGTACTGATCTGTTTATGCTAAAGCCATTAATTATGTCAGTTTTAACTGTTAAAATGTGTTTCAATATGCAGCAGGGCAAGTTTCTCCTCGACACAATCTTTTCCAAAGTTTTTATGTTACTCTCATCTGTTCTTCCAGATAAATCTTAGAAAAACCAGAGTCCCCAAATAAATCCTCTACTGGGGTTTCAGTTGTACACGGGAGAAGTATAAATTACACTGGGTAGAGCTGACATTTCCATAAATTCCATAATTCCCATCCAGAAACAAAGCGTGTCTCTCCATTCATTCATCTGGTTTATAGCTCTCAGTAAACTTTATGATTTCAACAGGGCCCCTCTATCTAAAACACCCCCAAGCCGCTCCTTACCCCTCATTGTTATAATGAGAATCAGCAACTGTTCTCAACACTTTTATAAGCATCATCTCACCAAATTCTTGCAATAGCATGAATGGCACCTATTATTTCCGCTTCCACATTAAAAACTGAGGCACACAGAGATCATTAGTTCAAAATCATAGCAGGTTCCAACCCAGGCAATTTTACTCTGGAGCCCACGGTTTGTTTTTTGTTTTTGTTTTTGTTTTTTTGGAGCCCACGGTTTTATCTGAAAAATATTTTTTTTACTATCCGGCCATAAAAAGGAACGAGGACACCTTTTATATGCTGGTATGAAAAGATTGCCCAGATAGTTGGTTAAGTGAAAAAGCAAGATTCTGAACTATTATTTGTAGGAAAAGTGGGGAAGAGGGTCATATTTTAGGATACTCATGTTTGCTTGTACACAAAAATATTTGGAGGGAATCAACAAGAAATTAGTAAATGAGTGCTTCTCTCCTGGAGCCGAATAGGAACGAGGCAGCCTGGGGACAAAGGTGGGAGGGATGTTTTCACTTTTTTTTTCTTTAAAAAAAATTATTTTTTAATTAAAAAAATCTTTTTTTTCATTTTGCCTATTTGAAAATTATATACATTTTTAAAACTTTAATTTAAAATAAAATGCATAGCAGGCACTCAAATATGATTTGACTGAATGCCTGGAGAGTTCAGATTTGTATAAAGCAATGTTTATGATCTTGCTGTTTTCGTGAATAGGATCTGTTTTCTAAGATCCTTTTAAGCTGGCTGCTGTTACGTAGGAAAATACACAATTGATTTTTACATGTCTTGCTCCCAGCACTTGTATTCCTGATGCTGACATTGCCTGTTAATTCTCTTTTCCATTGATTCTCCTAGGTTTTCAGTGGTGAGGGCAGGGGTCTGGGCTGGTTCCATAAACGTGTTTCGGCAGGTCGGGGTTGAAAATTCAGAGTGGTGAGGACCATGGGGGCAGCAGAGTGTGTTCTCCATATAAAGACCTCAAGTTCCAATTTTTAAAAAACACTGTGTGAGCCAAACAAAACAAGCCCAGGAAAGAATCCAGTCTCTAGGACGCCAGTATGTGGACTCTGTGTGTGCTGTACCCTCTGTTCACTCACACTTTTCCCTTCTCTTCTCTTGGGCTCCACCCCTCGGTCCTCTGAGGCCTTTCTGGCTGCTCTGGTCTGCACTGACTTTCTCCCCTCTTGCCCATGGCCTTCAGGTTTAGAATCACACCGCAAGCCACAGTGTGGCCATAAGCTCTTGAATAAGCAATTTGAGGCCGTTCATTCTGCCTTCCCGGGCTCTTCCCACCCACGTCGGCATCTTCTGCTTCTGTGGTTAGCGGACTGCAGTGACCGGTCAGCCCACTTGGGTCTCAGAGGAACCTGAACTCAGCAATCAAGTCTGATTCGTCACTGATTCCTGGCACCCGGCACTGCAGGCACCGGGGAAACTTGATGCGCTGAACGATGATCCCTTTCAGGGCACGCCTGTTGCCAGGTAGGCCTGTCAACTAACTCATGTGTTCAGAACCCTGACAGAACTGTGGAGAACAAGCCAGAGAGGACAACAGGACCCCTACCCTCAAGGGATGGGGCAGAGCCTCTGTGAGGACCGGATCTGGTACTTGGAGCAAGCCCCCCAAAATATATTTGTTGGTGGGGCGACATGGAGCTTACGATCCATACAGTCACCCAAAATACAGCCATGGCACAAGGAAAAGAACATGTGGAGAAAACCAATGAGGAGGAGCTTCGGACACGGGGGGCAAAGTCTCACAGGGCTCCACGATGCTGGCAGGGAGCACCCATCTAGCCCTTCAGGGAGATGTGATTACTTTTACTCCTGACTGAGAGGGATTGCTGCCCCACCCGCCCAGGACCATGAGAACACTCACATCACATTCTCACAGGAACTCTACCATGCATGGCTGCCCTCATGTCAGGGGTGAGGAAGTGGAGACTGGGACAAGTGATGTGACTTGCCCGAAATCACACAGGGGATCAGCCTTGTGGCCAGAAGTGAACGCAGATCTTGGACTCTGCCTCTGGAGGGTTCTTTCCTGACCTTGTAGGTAGGACTTCTAGAGCGGTGGAAGGGGTTTGAGTGACCTAACCTACAGAGGAGAAGCTCTGGGTTAATTTCTGCCCCCACTGCACCGTGAGGGAGGCTGAGGGTCAACAGTAAATAAGACAGATCCTTCTGTTGCTCAAGGAGCCCCACTCCAGCCATGGCAGGGGAGGGAGGAGGGTGATGCAACCCCTCCTTCCAAAAAAATGACAAGATGATCCTATCCAGTGATTCATGGTATGAAGAAAACACAAAGACACGACAGGGTTGGGGTGTAGCTTAGCTTTTTGGGGGTGGGTGTAAGAAAAAGCCCCTTTAAAAAGGCAGCAGTTGGGCAGAGAGCATATGGCAGATGCAAAGTTTCCAAGACAGGAGCAAGACAGGCAGAAAGACCAAAGGGCTGTAGGCCAGCAAGCACAATGAGGCTGGTGAGGGCATCAGGGACAGCATACAGACAATGTTCCAGTTCACTTAATGAGGGTAGGGTTTATTCTAATCAATCAGGAAGCCACTGGAAGGTTTTAAGCAGGGTGGTGAAATAATCAGATTTATCTTTTTAAAATTTATTTTATTTTTAAAGATTTATTTATTTGAGAAAGAGAAGTGTACAGGCAAGCATGGGGGTGGGGGTTTGGGCAGGGCCGAAGGAGGGGGAGAGTCTGAAGCAGACTCCAAGCTGAATACAGAGCCCGATGTGGGGCTTGATTTCAAGACCCTAAGATCACGACTTGAGCTGAAACCAAGAGTCTGACACTCAACCAGCAGGCACCTCTATTTTATTTATTTATTAATATTTTATTCTTTTTTTAGTACTCTCTGCAACCAGCGTGGGACTTGAACTCACAGCCCTGAGATCAAGAGTCACAAGCTCCAGTGACTGAGCCAGCCAGGCACACCCAATGTGTGTGTGTGTGTGTGTGTGTGTGTGTGTGTCTGTGTTTAAGATCTCTCTGGCTGCTTTGTAGAAGATGAATAGTAGGGAACTAACACTTGAGAGAGCAGTGTGGAGTTGTCATACATAAGATCTCTCCCACATAATATGTAGACATGGTAGAAAAAAAAATGTATTTTCGTGGAGCCCAATGTGGGGCTTGAACTCACAACCCTGAGATCAAAACCTGAACTGAGATCAAAAGTTGGATGTTTAACTGACTGAGCCACCTAGGCACCCCTAGGGGCAAAAAATTTAAAACTATTATTAACATGTAGATGAACATGAAAGCATTTCCAGGTACCAGAAAGCTACCTGAGCATACGGGATTTGAACACACATACTACAGGATCAACAAACCAGATATATGCTATAAGGGGCCAAAGTTGAGACCACTGAGTGTGTGTGCACCAGAGATCTGGAACTGAATTCCTAGACAAAGCTGGAAGCTCCAGACCCTTAGAGGGGAGACCAGAAAGAAGCCAGAGTCTCTGGCCAGTCCAACATGTATGTGACAAGTTCCCCTACTATTTATGCAGTGTGGAAGCCCTGCCCTGGAAAATCACATAAAACTTGACTTGGAACCAATGAACCTTGTAGGACCTAGCAGAGACAACCATGTAACTGTCCCAAGGGACACCTCCATAATACAGGGCACCTGCAGGACCCCAAAGAATATAATCTCCACCAAAGATGATCTCACAGACAAAAATGACAAAAGATATAGGGAAAATCAAATGTTATATAAAAAGCAGATTCAACAGAGAATGAAATACCCCAGAACTATAATGTTCAAGGGTCACCTGGCAGGCTCAATTAGTTTAACGTGTGACTCTTGATCTTGGGGTTGTGAGTTCAAACCCCACACTGGGGGTGGAGATTGCTCAAAAATAAAATCCTAAAAATAAATAAAATAAAATTAAGATAAAATAAGATCTTCAACAAGATGGACTAGAAACCATATAGCACAGATAAGACATTACAGGTAAAGAGTGAGTGAGTTTTAAAAAGAACCAAATAGATATTCTAGAAATCAAAGAGTAGATTAGACACAACCAAAGAGAGAATTCGTGAATAGGAAGAGGAAACTGAGGAAATCACTCAGAGTGAAAAGAGAAAGAAAAACAGACAAGAAATATGAAAGAGTCATTAAATAAAATGGAAGGCAAAATGAGATATTCCACAATACACTTAATAGGAGTTGAAAAAGAGAGAATAAAGAAATCAAAGGGAATAATCAGAGAGATAATGGCTGAGAATTTTCCAAAATTAGAGTAAAAGCTAAAACAAGTTCCAAAAACAATAAACAAATCACCTAGTGCACATGGTACACCATATGAAAAGAAAAGAAAAAAACTATCAAAGAGAAAGGTAGATTATCGATGAGGGACTGACAGTTAGATGAATTAAGTGACTGAAGACAACAGACTAGCTTAAAAGCTCTGAAGAAAAAGAGCCAGGGGCACCTCAGTGGCTCTGTCGATTAAGCACTTGAGCGTCGTCCGAACTCTGGTCAAGATCTCAGGGTTGTGAGATCGAGCCCCACGTTAAGGGGCTGCTTGTCCCTCTCCCTCTGCTCTTGCTCTTGCGCGCTCCCTCTCTCAAATAAATAAATAAAATATTTTAAAAAAAGAAAAAAGAAAAAGAGCCAACAGTGTGGTGAGAAGGAAGCAGGATCCTAATCCTGCTCCATCTGCTAGTCTCCCTCCAGCTGGTATCCCAGCAACTCAGGTAGCAGGAGTGTGAGGTTGCTGGCTTCTGGAAGGTTTTCTCCATAGTACCACAGGCACCTGGCACTCCCCTGCCTCACTGTGTCCACGGTTACTGCTTGCAACCAAGATGACTAGAAGGAAAATCAATTCTGCTGAACGGGCACTAAAGAAAAACCCCCAAGAAGATCAAAGGACAGTCATCTAATCTGGCCTTGAAAAAAATGAAATCTAGGGGCACCCGGGTAGCTCAGTTGGTTAGCATCTGACTCTTGATCTCGGCTCAGGTCTTGATCTCAGGGTTCTGAATTCAAGTCCTGTGTTGGGCTCCACACTGGGCATACTTAAAAAAGAAAAAAAAGGCAATAGGAAAGGATAAATCTTCTGACCAAAAAAGTCTCAACAAAATGGGCAGAGGAGGATCATTGAGCAGAGACTAAAGATTCAGCACCAGAACCAGAATCTAAAATTGAGGCTACCTCAGGCCCAAATGCAGTGGGAGACAAAGCAGTCTTAGACCAGTGTCAGTGGTACTCTTTCTCCTACAATTCTAAGAAGCAGCTTCATCAACCATTTTGGAAATGCAAGTTTTCTGTAATTCCGGAAACGTATTTTTAAAGAAGCATGGCATCCCACCATATGCCACATTTTAATACATTTTTAAGTAAGTACAAATGACTTTTTAAGAGATAAAACCATGTGCTAGTTAAACCAGAAATTAGTGGAATGTTGGATTAAGAAAGGCTTTGTTTGATGTAAACATTCCACAGACTGTGAAGAGCATTACAAAAAGTTCTCTAAAATACACATACCCAAGTGACAGAGTCATTTTAAATGACCATTCTTTCATATTTGTGGGGCTTTTTCCCCTACTAGCATTGTTTCTGTGTCTTCTACGTGTTCTTTTATTTCCTTATCAGAATTGCGCACTATCTGTGGCAAGATCCTGCTAGGGAAGGGAAGGTCCAGAGTTTCCCCAAACCCATTAATGGCCCGTGGATATAATGTCTAAGGTGTCACATCCTGTATAATCAGGACATTGCTCATAAAAGGCTTGAGAGCTAGAAATATTTGAGGATTCTGAGCTCTGGTGTCCTCTACTTATGGATAAAATGTCTCCAAGTTTCAAGCTGGAACACTGGTTAAGTAACTTTTTTTTTTCCCCAAGATTTTATTTATTTAGCTTGTGGAGGGGAGGGGCAGAGGGAGACGGAGAGAGAATCCCGAGCAGGCCCCCACTGAGTGCAGTGCCCGACACGGGGCTTGATCTCACAACCCTGACATCAAGACCTGAGCCGAAACCAAGAGTCAGACCCTTAACTGACTGAGCCACCAAAGCGCCCCTGGATAAGTAACTCTTAAGCAAAGCCTTGCAGTTACATTCATTGCCTAGACTTTTTAATACCAGCATTGACTCATGATGTTTGCATACTGATCAACAAACAAGTACTAATAAAATCATGGTTGTGACAGAGGGGGAGAAAAGATGGTGATACGGAGACATTTGCAGACAAAGACTAAGATGGTTCACTGCAGTTTCTTACAGAAAGAGCTACAACGTTTCCCTCCCAAAGAAATAATAAATGCAGCCCTGAAGAAAGTTCTGGAGAAGTCTTAAAATAGTCCTATTTATATTCTAGAAAGAATATATGAGTAACCAAAACAGCATCCCCAAAGTCGTACACTCTCTTGACATTACCCTGACCATGCAATGAGCCTAAGGTGGAAGCTGGAAGAGGGAGCTAGTGGGAAGCCATCTGCCGCCATGAATGCCACCCCCTCCATGCCATGGTGGCAAAGATCCCTGGGCCCCATCCCACTCCTTCTTCTGCCTTTGTCACCTGCTGCTCATCAGCCAGCATCTGGGAGAGGACAATGTGGGCTGGGCCCCCTCTCCGCCCCACTCTGGTGGGGGAGGGCAGCTCTCCTGGGCTTGGCAGGGAGGGTGCATTTGTCCAAGGTCTCTCTCCAGGGCAGGAGGTATTTTTAAATAGAGATAAGAAATTATCAATAAAATGACTGCCTGGCCCCAGAACCCTAAATTCTGAGGCCCAAGCTGGTGAGGAACGCCTGGTGATCCCATAATGAAGACACTAACACCATACCATCCCTCTGCTCCCCCCAGGCCCACAGAAACAGTGGTGTAACTCCATTCCTCTTTCCAGAAAAAAAAATTATTTTCTTTCCCTTCTTCTCTGTTCAGACATAACATCATCAACACAACTCTTTAAATATCTGTGCCGGGAAGCTATATTTAGTGACTGTTTGGCCCTTAAAATGAGCCTGATTTCCTGTGGCAAAAAGTTCTCAGCAGCAAGGAGAGAGGCCTGGAGAATTCTGAAGTACTAAGGAAGAGCTTTAAGGCTTGAGATGTTCACACAGTGCAAGAAAAGGAGTTAATTGTTTTTTCTGGATAGGTGACTGGCACCCAAAGAGGGGGACAAAAATCCTCATAAAAAGGTGTGTTTGGTCGGAACACTTCTGAAGTCATCCCAGAGAACAGCCTGACACGGGGCAGCTGTGCAAGCCAGTAACCACGTGTGGTACAAAGCCCTCTTTCAGAGAGGCAGGAGGGGCGTCCATTCACTCACTCATACATTCACTCACTCGTTCATGCACTCACTCGTTCACTCATTTGTTCACTCATTCATTCATGCACTCATTCACTCACTCATTCATTCACTCACTCACTCACTCATTTGCTCATTCACCCACTCACCACAGTTGTACATTTTCCTATGTGCAAAGCCCGGTGGCCTACAGGAGCTCCAGGTCATGGGGAAAACAAGACACACCATCCGTGGACCTTTAGAAGGCCATCCCTAGAAAGGGCCCTTGGCAAGGGACAAAGTGAGTGCTGTGGGAAACCCGGAGGGTAGGGGGCACTTCCGCCAGTGCCATCTGGGAAGGCTTCGCTGGGAGAGGGAACAAGTGCCAGCACTGGCGTCCTGCTCTGGACTTTCTCCTTGAACCCGCTCACTGAGCCCAGATGCCAGGACATTATCTCATATCACAGATGAGTAACTTTCCCAAGGTCCCCATGAGATAATAAGTAACAAAACTGGAGCTGAAGCTATTGTCTGACTGCAAAGTGCTCAACTACTGTTTTTGGGCCCAGAGCGCCAGGTGGAGGCTGGCAGAGCATGTGTGCGAGATAGCATATGGAGGTCCCACTCCAATTCTGCCCAAGTCCCGGAGCAGTTGGCTCTGCTAGGCTCGGCCACCAGAAAGTCACCCTCCTCTGATGTGGCCTGGATTCGTCACACCTTCCCTCCTCGGAAACCACTGTCCCATCCCTCTGTGTGTGTGTGTGGGGGGGGGCGGGGTCCTGTGTCCCCAGAATGACCCAGGGGAGCAAGGGAACGCACATCTACTTAGCCCTAAGGTTTGCCAAGCAACATGCCATTCTTCTTTTTTTTTTTTTTAAACATTTTAGTTTGAGATAATTTTAGACTTTCAGAAGAATTGCAAAAATAGGACAGAGTTCCCGGACACTTTGCTCAGCTTCCCCTTATATTAACTAACATCTTACATAAGCATAGGAAAATCATCAAAGCAAAGAAATTCACCTCGGTGTGATACTATTAACTATACTATGGAATTAATTTGTATTTCTCCCGTTTTCCCACTATTTGTCATCTTTCTGATCCAGGATCCACTTGGGATCCCACCTGGGACATTTCCTTAGTCTCTTCCAGTCAGTGGCAGCTCCTTAGTCTTTCCTGGTCTTTCAAGACCTTGACATTTTTGAAGAATACTGGTCAGTTGTTTTGTAGAACATCTCTCATGGGCTTTGTCTGATGTTTCTCATGGTTAGACTGAGGTTACGCACTTTTGGCGAGAAAACCACATAGGTGATGTGCTCAGTTCAGCTTATGTCAGGATTCATTCCCATATACTGGCTTCTTGGGTTTCTCTGGATACTCAGGGAAACCCCATGAGGTAAGTATTATTATTATTTTCTGAAGATTTATTTATTTATTTCAGAGAAAAAGAAAGTGAGAGAGAGTGCAGGAGTGAGGGGCAACGGAAGAGGGAGAGAGAATCTCAAGCAGACTCCCCACTGAGCATGGAGCTCAATGCAGGGCTTGATCCCATGACCCTGGGAGATCATGACCTGAGCCAGAAATCAAGAGTCAGATGCTCAACTGACTAAGCTACCCAGGCACCTCATGAGACAGGTATTACTATCTTCATTATACAGATGGAGAAACTAAGGCAAAGAAATTAAGGCACTTGCCCAAGGTCACTGGGGTGATAAGCACCAGAGGTAGGCTCTGCACGGTCTTTATACTGTCTCTCAGTCTTTCTACTACATGCCAAGCTGCTATTTCCATTCTTTCTGGTTCAAACTCGTTCATATGACCTTGAGTGATCACAGGAAATTGGACTTGGTTAATCTAATTATTCCTAGTCTTACAAGTGGGATTGTAAAGCCAATGGATAATAACAGCTAACATTGACTAAGAGCCTACTATGTGCCTGTCCCAATGCTTCATCTCTTATACATAAGGGATCCCATTCAACCCCTTCCAACAACGCAATGGAGCAGGTACTGCAGGGCCATGATCCCTTACCCCAAACTCAGGCTCAGGTGTGTCTGAGAATTTAGAACTTCCGGGTTTAGGCAATACCCTCTGATCAATATCTTTGCAGCTTATCGTATGACCTTCCATTCTTTTTTTTTTTTTTAAGATTTTATTTATTTATTTATTTGACAGAGAGAGACACAGTGAGAGAGGGAACACAAGCAGGGGAAGTGGGAGAGGGAGAAGCAGGCTTCCTGCCAAGCAGGGAGCCTGATGTGGGCTCGATTCCAGGACTCTGGGATCATGACCTGAGCCAAAGGCAGACGCTCAAAGACTGAGCCACCCAGGTGCCCCAGACCTTCCATTCTAAGATGGGCACATAACCAAAATGGTGAACAGGCACAGACAAGTGCGGGTTGGGTACCACACTCCGAACTGAACTTTTAGGTTCCCAGAGCTTCAGGATCTCAGAACTGCAGTTGAGGAATTGTGGGCCTGCCCTGTTATGGAAAGCCATTTGTGAATGAGGAAGCAGAGGCTGGGAGGGTCTCAGAGGCTCAGAGCTGGTCATGACCCAGGCCTGCCTGTCCCTCTGTGGCTGGGAAACTACCCCAGGCATTTAGGGCTCTCTCCCACCAACTGGGTTTTATGTCCCATTTCCCATAACAAAAGACATCTGAATATGTTCAACTGGCACTAAGAATAAGTGGAAATAAATACATTTTCCAAACCCCTGGACTCTCAGCTGTCCCCGGAGCAGGGCGTGAAAAAGAATGACCACCCCATCACCATCATCACTATGATAGTTACTGTCTTCCTAAGGCACTAGAGGAAACTTTTCCTCTTTCCATAAAAATATTATTAGTGCCATCGGATCAGTCCTGTTCAACCAGCCCCAAGTTCTGCCTCCAATGAAGGCCCCAAAAAGGGTGTGTGAGGTTCAGGGCTTTCCCTAGGATATAACGATACTGTTAACTGCTGAGGCTTTCCTTCATAAAAAGTCACCTATGAGCTACATCATCTATGAGCTGATCCAAACCCCTTATGGCCCTATAAACAGGTTTAGCCGACACTGTGCCTTGAGTTAGATGTGCCTCACTCCCTGCTGTGTACAGGGAAGCATCCCTTCACGTGCCCTAAAATTACTTTCCAGTTCAGCCGTTTGGGAAGAATGTTCCAGACAGCTACCATCATCACCGGTCGACATCACCTTTCTGACCCATGACTTCCCTCCAATCTCCTGCTCACTTGCCTTCTCACCTGGCCTAGGATAGGGAAACTGAGGCAACCCCTCCCGTTCTGAGTAAGTGGAGATTTGCACATTAACAGAGAGCTGTGGGTAAATCAATGATGAGTTCACAGTATCCCAAGCAAGCAAACAAAGACAATTCATTACTTGAGGAATAATAAAACTTTACGCAGCAAAGGAAAAGACAGCAAGTACACTAAGGGCTCAGCTGCTCTTGGTATTTCCAGGGTCATGATAAAGATGACAGTGAATAGAAAGTTCAGACCCTGGGGGCACAGAGGAGGGAAAGTGTTCTGGGGAAGGGGGAAGCACACAGGTAAATGAAAGCTACATCTTTAATCTTCCAGAATGGCAGGCTCACAATAATGGCTATCATGAAAGCAGTTTCAAGAATTGAAAGTGGATGCTTCTGGGGAGCCTGGGTGGTTCAGTCAGTTGAGTGTCCAACTTGATTTCAGCTCAGGTCATGGTCTCAAGAGGTAAGGTCAACGTGTGAAGCGGGCTGGTGGGAGACAAAATAGCATCATTTCAGACACCCTGTGTGGCCTCTGACTTAGTAACAGAGAGTTTTTCTGGAAAGTTAATTTTTTTTAAAGATTTATTTGAGAGAGAGAGAGAGAGAGAGAGAGAGAGCTCGCAGGGGCAGAGGCAGACAGAATCTCAAGCAGACTCCCCACTGAGTGTGGAGCCTGACGCAGGGCTCAATCTCATGACCCTGAGATCATGACCTGAGCTGAAATCAAGAGTTGGCACTTAACTGACTAAGCCACCCAGGTGCCCCTGGAAAATTATTTTTGTTATGTGCTATAACCTAGGCCTAATGGACTAACGCTGGGAAGGCCAGGATCAGAAGATACTGGCAGAGTTTTGCAGTGCTCAGCCTGTGCAGATGTACCTGGCAGTCCTAAGTAGAAGACAGAAGGTGCTGAGCAGTAGTGACCAACTGCAAAAGACTTCTCACTAAGTAATTTTCCTGAGTGAATGACTTTGGAAAGCTAATTCTTTGGGGGGAGGGGGGAGGGGGAGCATAAGACTCTCTGTGTTTGTTTTCTGACCAACACAGAAAAAGTTACCCATAGAAATTAAGTGCAGCCAGGGTTATCCAGGAGGAAGTCCCTCAGAGAGAGGGAAAGCCAGACAGAATTCAGTGTCTGGAGCTGAGAAATGGGACAGCAAAACTGGAGTAACAAGCACCAGGTTTTGTCAAAAGGCAGTCAAACTCCCCCAGGGCTGCTGCTTTAGTAACTGCATTTTTATAGAGCCACCAACTCTGAAACCTTTGGGGCGATCTCAGCCAACCCCCTCATTTCACAGACTGTGACTGAAGAGCTACAGAGGGTAGGGACCACGGCAGAACCAGGAGAAGCGAGGAGAAGAGAGGCTTCCCAATTCTTTTTTTTTTTAAGATTTTATTTCATTTATTTATTTGAGAGAGAGACAAGCAGACTCCCCGCTGAGCAGGGAGCCTAAAATGTGGGGCTCGAACCCAGGACTCTGGGATCATGACCTGAACTGAAGGCAGACACTCAAACAACTGAACCACCCGGGCGCCCCAATTCTTAATTCAGTGCTCTGGGCGCTCCTGACTGCCCTGCAGCTGAGCCCAAGAATGGGGCACACTCCAGAGCACCTTGGGGAGCCTGAGGAAGGACTAGCACACAGCAGGCCCACCCGAGGGAAGCTGTTCATTTATTTCCACCTCTCTTTCCTGACTGCAAGTCATGTCTCTCAAGCAGAGACACCATCATGATGATCCTACAGGGGATAAAAGGGATTTCCTATCTGCCTTTTTTAATAGACAGCACAGGGTTGATCGAACACACACACACACACACACACACACACACACACACACACACACACACACGTCAGGTGAAGTAAATTATATCTGTGATCCTCATGCTTGGAATTGCACCAAAGAACTCCATGGCCCAGCAGGAAGGAATGTTTCGAACAGGCTGCTGAATTGTTTTTCCAGGATAAGATTTCTGTGAATAAGTGCCAAGTGTGGAAATGCAGTGTTTTATCTATGGCCACAATAAGCACGGATGACCTAGCAAAGTGTTGCTCCAGGTCTAAAAGGGTGGCCCGTCTGTGCCTTGAGGCAAAGGCTCCACTAGGTTTCCTGCCCCAGAGCATGAGTTACCTGTGTTCTTCCCGCACTAGCTTTTATTGCTGCCGTAACGAATTACCACCAACTTAGCAGCTTAAAAGGATGCCCATTTATCAGCTCATGGTTCTGTGGTTTGAAGGCTAACTCAGTTTCCCTGGGCTAAAATCAAGGTGTTGGCAGGGCTGCATTCCTGACTGGAAGCCCCGGGAAAAATTCAGGCTACCCTTCCTATCTTAAGGTCCTTAATTACATCTGCCTAGACCCTTTTACCATATAACGAAATATACTCGCTGGTGGACGTGTTGGGGGGAGGCATGAATTATTTTACCTACCCCATCCCATCACGCCACCCGTGTGGCATCATTTGGGAATCCTGGCTCCCAGTCCGCTGGTTCTGGGTGTGCCATGACTGCATGAGGAAGCCTCTTTCTGTAGAATGTCCCTCCTACTGAATTCTCCACTCCTAAAGCCCATCTACCTCTTTCTACCAGTGTAGCAAAAACTTCTGCTTCGGTCCAATGTGACAGAGATCAAGTACGTTCCCCTCAGCGTTGGGCGCCTGCCTCGGGGCAGGAACTGGGCCTATTCCATTTTATGTTATAGCAACATTCTAATACAAATCAGGTCCTTTGGGGCGCCTGGGTGGCTCAGTCATTAAGCGTCTGCCTTCAGCTCAGGTCATGATCCCAGGGTCCTGGGATCGAGCCCCACGTCGGGCTCCCTGCTCAGCGGGAAGCCTGCTTCTCCCTCTCCCACTCCTCCTGCTTGAGTTTCCTCTCTCGTTGTCTCTCTGTCAAATAAATAAAATCTTTAAAAAACAAACAAAAAAAAAACCAAATCAGGTCCTTTATTATTATTGAGGGCCTACGGGGTCCTGAGCATCGTGCCTGGGGTGAGGCCTACAAAGAAGGCCAAGCTATAGGGAAGCTCATAGTTGAACATGGAACAGACATCAGATCAATACAGAAACACACAGAAATACCATCAGATAAATCTGCCCGGGGGAGTGGGGGGAATTCCCAGAGGAGGGCCATGGGAGATGGGACTTCAAGGATGAAGAGTTTAGCAAGTGGAAAAAAGTAGGAGGGGCGCTCTAGGCCAAAAAGAATGGTGTGTCACCTGGAGACACACAGGGGCCTGAAGCAGTGGGCCGCCTGAGACAGAGAGAGGCTGGGCAGGGGAAGCCACGGAACATGATGGCCTGCAAAGATCAGCTCTGCAATGGTCGGCTCTGTGCTGGGCCCTTAAGCTTGCGTTTCAGTTTGGAGGAATGCATAACAAACAGGCTTTTAACACATGGAGTGATACAAGCAGTTGTAACTTTCAAAACAGAACTCCGGGCGCCTGGGTGGCTCAGTCGGTTAAGCGTTTGCCTTCGGCTCAGGTCATGATCTCCTGGTCCCGGGATCGAGTCCCATGTCAGACTTACTGCTCAGTGCGGGAGTCTGCTTCTCCCTCTCCTTCTAGCCCTCTTGTTCCCTCATGCTCTCTCTCTCAAATGAGTAGATAAAATCTTTAAATAAAATAAAACAGAACTCTGACAGCCAAGGGGAGACTGGATAGCAGGAAGGCCACTTGTGCCGTGGGTAAGAAGTTCAGGCTCAAGACAAAGGCTTGAAGGAAGGCAGAAGTCTCGGATGGAGAAGTAGGAGGGATATGGGGAGCCATCAAGGAATTGAGGAGACAGAACTACCTGCAGGGATGCAGGATAGAGGGATGCCAAAGATGACTGGAAGAATTTCAGCTTCAAGTGCCGGGGAGGGTTTCTCAACTGGGATTGTCGAAAACTGAGAACAAAGGACAATGAATGAGTTGGTGGCAAGAGAGAGGGTTCAGGATTAGGTGTGTTAGGTTTTGGGGGGGGGGTTTGGGTTTGTTGTTGTTGTTTTTTTTTATCAGCAGTAATGGCCTTAAACAGTACAGGAATAAGCATCTCAAGGGAAGAAGCACATGTCAGGTCACTTCCAAGCATGAGTCAGGGAGCTGACGTTTGATGGGAAGTCCCCAGGAACCACCCGCAGTTACATCATAGACCTCGTCTCTTCGGGGGCCCAGCCTCCAACTAGCTCCAGTCATGCTCACGTGAACCCAGACTTATGAGGGTTCACAGTTCAGCATGGGGACCAAATATGGCTGACACTCATCAGTCCTTTGTTCCACTTATTTTATCCTTCATTCTGCAAACCCTTCTCAAGGACAGTCACTTGGCACCAGTGGCCGTGTCAGGAGCCCGAGGCTGTAAAGACGAATAAGTTACTCGACATACAGTTTTGGAATGCCTACCGTGTGCCAAGTCTGGAGAGGTAGAGCCCTGGGCTGACCTGGCACTGGAAGGGAAGCTTCCCTGGATCCTGCTCACAGGAGAAACCACACAGCTCATGCCTGTCAATCTCCTGCTGAAGGATTATGGAAAATGGGAGGGAAGAATATAGCATTGGTCAAGACATATCCAAGAAAAACCAGAGAAGGCATTTGCTTCCAGCCCAGTATGGGAGAGGGTCACATGACAGGCGGTAAAACATAATCTCTCTCTCTCTCTCTCTCTCTCTCTCACATACACACACACACACACACACACACACGGAGCAACTATCCAAGCTAAGTACTGTCACTGTGGGCCAGCCCCAGGGATCTCACAGAACCCACTCTTAGAAGATCAGCATTTCTGCCATGTTCCCAGGTGACATTCCCCAGATCCTATGTTCCCACAGTGGCTTATCAAGCAAGACTTGATCTAGATCTTTGGAACACAAGCCAAGCTTGGGCTCACATGTTCCGGAAGTCCACCACACAGACCAAACCACCAAGGTGCCCCTCTCCCTTTATTTCTTTACAGATTTACCATCCGAGCAGCACAGTTAATACCCGTTTCACTTCGCCTGCTTTGTGAACCTGCTATAAATGGAAGCGTACAGGGCGCCTGGGTGGCTCAATTGGTTAAGCATCGGCCTTCTGCTGGGATCATGATCCCAGGGTCCTGGGATAGAGTCCTGCATCGGGCTCCCTGCTCTGCCCTTACCCACCCTCCCGGCTCATGGTCCCAATCCCTCTCTCTCAAATAAATAAATAAAATCTGAAGTAAATAAATAAATAAATGGAAGCATACAGAAGGTGTCCTTTTGGGTCTGGCTTTTTTTTTGCCCCCCATTATGTGTGGAAGGTTCATCCATGCCATCGAATGTGGCTACGGTTTATTTATTCTCCTTGTTGTGTAGTATCCCAATGAGAGACCACATCACAATGCAGTTATTCACCTACTGTTCATGGACTTCAGGATTGCCTCCAATTTGGAGTTATTACAAAAGATGATGAGTATCCTTCCAACTGTCTTTTGTGCACTGCTGTTGGGTGCAGAGCTAACAGTGGAAGTGCTGGCCTATTGAGTCAGTACATCTTTAATTTTAGGATAATACCGGACTGTGGTCCGATGTGGTCGCACGGACGTAAAGCCCCATCAGCAATGCACGGGCATTTCCAGCTGCCTCACATCCTTGCTGATGCTTGGCACAGTTGGCTTTTCTTTTCTTTTTTTTCATTTTTTTTCTTTAAGATTTTATTTCTTTATTTTAGAGACAGAGAGAGAGAGAACAAGTGGGGGGAGGAGCAGAGGGAGAGGGACAATCAGACTCCTCACTGAGCACGGAGCCCAACTTGGGGCTCGATCTCAGGATCCTGACTGAGATCATGACCTGAGCTGAAACCAAGAGCTGGATGTTTAGGCAGCTGAGCCACCCAGGCGCCCTTTTTTTCATTTTTATTTCAGCCACGCTGATGGGCATTGAGTGGTATCTCATTATAATTTTAATTTGCATCTTCCTGACTACAAATGAAGTTGTACATTTTCATATCTTTACATTCTTTTACACATTCTGGATATAGGCCCTTTGGTAGTTACGTGTGTTGCAAAAAATTTCTGGGAGGAATTTAAAAGTCCAAATAAACCAATTGGAAAAGACTTAGAGAGTAAACCTCAGTAATTTTTCTATGTTACCAGCCAGAGACCGGGCTTCAACTTTAAAGAGAGCTATGAAAAGGAAAGAATACAGTCTGAGATAAGAGCCAGCAGGTTCAAGCCTCTGCCCGGCCACTTCCTGAGTGCTCTTAGGCAAGTCGCCTACGCCCTCTGAGCCTCAGTGTCCATCCTTAAGAACAGACCACTATTATCGCATGGTTGTTCTGTGGCTGAAAAGAGGTTATGTGCAAATGTGCTTTATAAACTGCAAATCTGTTAAAATCAGAAGCAATCGGCCACACTGGCTTCCTGAATGGCCCAGCCCAGCTTCCTGAGCTGTCTCACTGTAAGAACAGAGACAGCGGTCCTAAGCTTTCAGGTCTGAGAAGACCCCCATCCTCCCTTCTACTGTCTGAGCCAGAGGACACCTTCAATCCCTGTCCCTCTCACTGCACGATGTCGGACTGTCCTGCCCACAAGCCAAGAACAGGGCTCCTCCCTGCCTGCCCAGGCAGGAAAACAGGAAGCAGCCCCCACCCTGCCAGGAGGTGGGGCCAACAAGCTCCCTTTCCTAGGTGGGCATCTCTCCAGGTCATCAACCCTCTGGATGCAGGAGCACTGGCGGCGGGCCTGCCACACCCCGCCTGGGTCTGCGCCACACTCTGTCCCGAGGTGGTGGACTAAGCGGGTGGTGGACAGGGAGTGCAGAACGGTCCTCCTCGGTGCCTTACAGACATGCCAGGCAACGAACCCTTTCAGGGCCCCAGTGGGGCTGGGACTCTGCTCTCCCAGGCCACATGGATGCTCCTCGCCCCACCCGAAGGTACGGTACCAGCCATTCCCACGCGCCCCGTTCTACATACAGGGGGCACATGGAAGTTCCTCAAGAGAACAGTTAAGAGCTCAGATAACACATATGTCCTTATTCCACAGTGTGAAAACCCCACATACAGGAATTTTATGAGCTCAAGTGTTTGAGACTGGGAATCTTGTCCGGGCTCCCCATTTTGAAATGAGAAATCAGTAGCAGAGCCAGATCTGCTCACTCTCCAGGGAGCGCTCCCATATTACTCTGCGCTCATCCCGCCATCCTTATGCCCTGCTGCAAACTCCAGCAGCAGCCCACAGCCACATCCAGGTGTGTGGGACCCCAGGCCACTTTCTCTCCCTTCCTCGTAATAACTTCTACCTCAGAAAGGCCCACCTGAAGCAGAAAGGAGCAGAGAGCAGCCCTGGGAAGTCCACGAGCATGTGTTGGGAGTGTTTAGCAAGTGTTGTAAACTTCACGGAAATTCAAAAATCATCAGAATCATTCAAAAGCCACGAGCTCCTATTCTACCTCTAGAGACTCTGCAGGCTCCCTCCGAAGTGGGGACCCCAGGCGCACAAGATCGGCACCCAGGGCAGGCACTCAGTGAGAATTAATCGTAGGAGAAATCTCAGGGGACAGGAGAATCTCCAAAATGTGCAAAGGGAAAGTAAAGTACGCTGCAAGCAGAGGCCTGCCTCCAGCACCCAGGCTCCCCCGAGATCTGCCGACTGTTTCACATTCACACATTTGGCAAACAGGCCCAGTGCCTGCCTCCTGCGAGGGCTCACTCAGCACGAAGAGCCAGACCCTGCCCCCAAGAGCTTCCAGTCTGGGAGAGAAGCCACGGCCCGGGCCTGGGTAAATGGGACAGACATACAGTAGCTACGGGCCCCTGCCTGCTGGAATGCCTGATCAGGCTGGAAGCAGCCTGCAGGGGCTGTCTAGTGGAGGGAGGTGGGGTAAGTTAAGGCCTGGAAAAGAGAGGGACCAGGGACATTTAGGTGCCACATCATTCAGGGTCTCTGGGGAGCCAGCAAAGGTTCTTGAAGGAGGGAGTTCCAGGAGCAGTGTTGGACTTCAAAGACAAGCCGTCTGGCCCCGGCTATTTGGGAGGCAGGGAGGATAGGATCACAACCAACGCAGGCAAGAGGCAGTAAGGGCAAGAATGGTGCAGAGCAAAGAAGCAGTGGACAAGAGGAACATCATGGAGCACAACACGGGTGTGAGGACAGAGGAAAGGGAGGACTCAGAACAGATGCCGAGGAGGTGATGGGGACTGACGGGGACCAGACACTGGCATTCGGAGGCGGGGAAGGCCCGAAGTAGAGTCTGGGGCATGTGTGGTTTATTCGGGGATAAATGACCCACGGGAAGTGGTCATGCAGACCGGGAAGTCGGGAGACAGGCGTGGGGAGGTGGCGTCACAGACACAGGAACAGAAACTGTCAGATGAGGGGAGCACAGAGGAAGTGGACAGAAGGTAAAAGAGAAGTGGGGTGAGGTTAGCACCGTGGGGACCCAACTGTTAGCCAGAGGAAGGAGGAAGAGAGCTGAGGGGGGCCCGGCAGTGACGCAGGGCCAGAGTGGGGGGGTTGGCAATCAGGCACAGCCAGGCTCTGGGGGGGGCGTTCCCGAGTTTGGGTCCTTCCTGGCCTGGACACTTGCTTCAGAACCATGAGCTGGCTATTACCACGTCTAAGCTTTGATTTCCTCATCTGTAAAACGATCATAGTTTGTGAATTTGTTCCAAGAGCTGAGAGGTGTGGCTCATTAAAGGCCTTTACCACGTGGACATAGTGGTGAATGTCAGCTGTTCTCACCATTATCAATGGGAGGAAGCCAGAGGTGCACAAGCTCAAAGAAAGCTCTTAGCATCTTTTCTCCCTTTTCAATACCAACTAAGGGAGCTGGCAGGGATCAGGTGGGAGGACAGTGCCTTTCCTGTTAGAAGCCATTCCCAAGCAGTCGGGGTTGAGAAGCATTGATCCCTCTGGTCCAACCCCACAATTTCTTCAGCAGGTGAATCAAAGACTGAGCTGAAGATTATGAGTGAAAAGGTAGAAACACCCCCGACTTAAACATGGAGAAGAGGATGTGGGCTTGATCATCAGATTTTCAGAGCCCTGGCTTCTCTGTTTAGTTGCTGTATGACCTTGGGCAAGTCACCTGGCCTCTCTGAACTTGAGCTAGTGAACAGGATAATCACTATAAATCACCCAGCATGTTTCTAGTGCCCACCAGGCCCTCCATAAATATTTGTTTCTCTCTCTTCTTCTCTGGAATCCAAGTTTCCTGGCTCTTCCCAACTCAGGGTTGGTTAGGATCCTGCTCTGTGGCAGGCTCCACCCAAAGAGATTGGGACTAGAGACTCTGTGTTTCCAGAGCACCATCCTCTCCTCTGATCTTAGCAATCACTGGCCAGAGAGCAAACTTCAACATGCACAGGGCTACCTAGGGCTCTGGCTGACAGGGCTCTGGTAGGTCCTGCACTGCTAACAGCTCCCGAAATGTCGGTGCTGTAAGCCCTCTGTCCTCTGTGTAAAAGAGCCCCACCGTGGCTGGTCCACCTCCCTGCTGACTCATGAGCTCCTCCAGGCTGGTCTCTTTATCTTACTCATCTCTGTGTCCCCTCCACGCTATGTGCTCACTAAATGGATGGTAACAAAAAAATAAACAAACCATAGAGAAAACCATTTTCCGGCTAACTAAATATAGACAGGGTATTTGGTATGTCTACGAGCGTCAGCCCTCCTGGTTCATTCCAGAACTGCCCTCCTGGCCAACATGAGGACAGGGTGGGGGGAAAGGGCCTGAAACCTGGACTCCTGGGTCTGAATCCTGCTTTTCGATTATTTGTGGGTGGCCCCGGGCAAGTCAGTAGGCTCTCATGCATGAAATGGGCATAGTAATACCCAACCACAGCATAGCTCCAACGATAGTTTAAAGGGGCAGCTTTCTCACAGCAGCTTTTTTGAGGGCAAGAAGCACTTTTTGTTCCCCTAGACCCTGAAGGCTGCTTGTGATGGCCTGGGTGACACAGCAAAGGTCAGGTTGGAGATGGGGGCTGTAGCAGGTGGGTCTGGGGTCCTCCCTCCGGCAGGGACACTGGCTAACCAGAAGGCAGGCAGAGAAATCACAGTCCTCTGACAGGCATGGGGCAGGGCTCCTGAGAGTACAGGAGACAAAGCTGGACTAGGAGGGAACTTGGGGCCATTCGGAAAAAGCATCAAGTAATTACAAAAATCCCCGGCTGCCCGGAGCTGAGTTACCCACCCAGGCGAGGGCTTCCTGTGGAAAATAACAAATCATTGTCTACCCCATCTATAGCTGGATCACCATGAACACAAGCCTCAGGAACCTGAAGACACAGGTGAGAGAGTAAGAGTATCTTGCCCCCACGAAGCTCCTAGTTTACTGAAGGCAACACAGGACCAGTGACCGTACAAAGTAGCAGGTGCTGGGGGCTGAGAGGTGGGAGCAGCCAATTTCTGCTGCTGCCTCCATCTGGGTCACTGAGCCTCATCTGTACTCACCTCCAGATGTCTCCTTCGCTGGTCCCCATTTCTGGAACGCCCCCTCCCCTCCTCTCCCACCCTGCAAATGCCATCTCATGCCAATTGGTGGTTAGGTCCTGGTGAGGGCTCCCAACCTCTCCCCACACCCAGAGCCAGGACTTTCTGCATGTGGTCTCGGTCATTATCACATTACTTAGGAATATTTCTGTCCCCTACTGAAGAGTTCATCGAAGCCTACATTACTCACATGTGTGCTTCTTTAGGTCTCCCCAGATTACAGCAAGAATCACTGAAAGTGTGCTCCGAAGTTTATAAAAATGCCTTCATGCCTATGATTTCATTTAATCCCCAAACTAAAACTTCAAGGTAAGTATCATCTTTCTTTTTCAATACGGAAGCCTTAGAAAGGTCTGCCCGTGGTCACACAGCCTATCCGAGTGCCTGGCTATAAAACCCAAACCTCTTCGAGCTCCAGTGCCAGTGCTCTGCCCAGTACTCAGAGGCAATGCGGGCCAGTGGTTAAAGGTTGGGACCACTTCCCGCTGTGTGACCTTGGGCAGGTGACTTAACCTCTCTGTGCTCCAATGTCCTCGCGGAAAATGGAGCCGATACCCACCTCACGGGTCCTTGCAGAGATTAAAGAAGGTAACACAATAAAGTACTTAGAACAGTGCCAAACGTGATAATTAGCTACAATTATCACTACACCTTGGCCGCATATCATGGTCTCTCAACTCATTAAAATTTTTTTCTAACTCGTTTTTATATCTCATAACACACTGGATACATTCAAAGTGCTCAAACGAAACGAGCTTTTGCAGATTGACTAATGCCAAGTTTTAGGATTGTTCTCTTTTCTTCACTCTCCTACCCGCCCCCCTGACGGTTTGAATAATAGAAAAACTCTCTCTTTTCCTGCTCCAGCCTGCCTCCTCCTCACTCCCACCCCACCCCTCAGCAAGCCACTCAGACGCAGCCAATCGCAAGTGTTTCACATGTAAAATAGACCGGGAAACAGTGCCCCAGAGTCTCCTTGTTGGGCTGTCCCTGGATAGCCAGGGGACACGCCAGCCCTGGGTGGAAGCTTTCACAAACCTAATTACCATTCCTATAATGGGTCAAAGTTTCATGCGTATTCCTCTAGCGCTCCAGGTTTTAGTTATTTGAGACTCCAGACGGACTGGGTTATCACAAAATAACATCTTTCTTTTCCCTTTCCATTAAAAAAAGAGTTAGAAGAAGGCTATTCACACTGCCTCTTGGAGCAAGAAGCCTCAGGAACAGGCAGTGAGTAGAGGCAGTTAACACTCAAGGGGGACAAGCAAGCAAAAGGAAAGCTGCTTTCTCTGCAGAGGTCCAGTCCACAAAGCCAGAGAAAAAGAAGTTTCAAACCCAGCTGGTCCCTGGGAGGCAGAAGTGAACTGCTGTCTTTCCTATCGCTCCCATCCCTGCCTGGGGTACAATGACCCAGGGAGGGGACACTCCCTACTTTCCATCACCCAGACACACCTGCAACGGGCCAGAGGCATCTGGAAAGTAGAAGAAGATGAACTTGCAGGGGTGAAAAGCTTAATTCTTTGCAAGATTTCCACACACAGAATACTCTGTCAGGTCCTCGCAATCTTTTCTACCTAAAACCCCAAAGCCCTTCCTTCACATTGTGTTTGGGAAGGAGGAGGGGGAAGCAGAACCCAGCAGGGGAACCAGCCTCTGGCAGTGGAGGCCCAGCTGGATCTTCAAAGGTTCCACCCAGAGCGCAAGAGCTAAGAACAAATCTGCCCATACAACTTTGGCGCTGGGATTAAAAGAAGTGCTGTGCCCTTTGAAATGGATTTTGCATACAAACGAGCTGATGAACACCAGAAACATGTCAGCTTTATTCAGTCAAATCAATACACCAGGCATTCAAACTCTGAGGTAAAAATGGATTGTGGCTTTTTGTTGATGCCACTGGGGAATTTTGGCCCCCAGCCCCGGTCAGGCTGGACAAATAGGGCAGTCTGCCTATTAGCTGTCAGGCACATCTTGGGGGATGAAACCAACACCCCAAATCAGGGCTGTGGGCACCACTGGGCAGCTCATCCCGACCAGCAGCGGGCTGTCGGGCCAAAGGCCTGACCCTGGCCCCTGGCCGGCCCCCTCTTCCAGCCCCCATTTTCCAAGCTCGGCCACACGTCGCATTTCCAACATTCCTTCTCGCCGCCCAGACCCCTTCAGCCCGGCCCTCCGAGGCCGACAGCTGGGGGTGGTGTGAGCCAAGCAAGAGGCACCAGGAAGGGGGTGTTAGGGTGGGGGGAATGTCAGTGCAACCCAGAAGCGATCGAGAGGGCAGGCAAAGGGTCCCCGCTTCACAGCCCAGTCCAGCGCTCCGCTCTCCGCCGCCACACATGCGTCTCCGAGTGGCCCCCCAATGCGCTAGCCCCTGTCTACGGGCACCCCTTCCATTCGGTCCCTCTTCCGTTCCTTCCGCTCTCACCGCCCCTGTGCCCCCTGCCCTGCCCCGCCGCACGGATCCTGCCAGCTCCTCCGAGCCGCCCTGCCTTCTCCTCAGGCCAGCTGGGATAACCCCGGGTCCCCGACCTCCCCAGGAGCGCCTCGACCAGCGCACCAGATGCTCCCTCTCGCGGCTCCCTTGCCCCGTCCTCCCCTGGCCCTGAAGACCTCTATTCCCTTCAAAGCCCCTCCCGGACACTGCGTCTCTTGGGATGTCCCAGCCACGCACGCCCCGGGGTCCCCCGGTCCTCACCTGAGTCCGCTCGAAGCTCTCCCGCTCGGCCGCCTCTATCCCCGCGCCCACCCCGCGCCGGCTCAGCACCTTGGGCAGGGGGTTGGGCACCTGCTTCATGGAGCTGGCCATCCGGTCCATGTCGCCGCGCGGAGCCGACTCAGGGGCCCTCCGCCGCCCCGGGATCCCCTCGGCGCCGC
>LNAC01000109.1:2780366-2853316 GCA_002007465.1 Ailurus styani
TTCCGCATCCCATTGGCTGGGGGCGCTGCTACTCTCCCGAGGCCCCGCCCCACCTAGAGGCTTCCCCGCCCGCCCCCGCCCCCCTCCTGAGCCCCTCAGCGCGCCCCGCCCACCTGGGCGAGCCGGCCCGCGAGGCGCGCCGTGACCGGCCCGGACGCCTGTCAGTCACCGGGTCCAACCGCCTCCTGCGGGGGCGGGGAGAAGGGCGGGGCCGGGGCTGCCCTGACCTGCCCTCGCCCGCCCCTCCCCTGACGCCAGGCGCGCCGCCCTTCCCGCCCCTTCCCCGCGAGCCGCGCGCTTCTCCGCGGCGGGCGCTGCCAGGTCCCCGCGTGGTGGGCTGGGGTCACGTGGGCGGGAGCCCCGGGCCTCCCGCGGGGAATCCAGGCCGCTTGGGAAGAGCCTGTTTACGCGACTCGGGCCGGGACCGGGGAGCGCAGGATGGACGGGCTCCGCGGCGCAGCCCGGGGAAGCGCTGCCCCCAGGCCCGGCTCCCGCCGGAAGGGTCAGCGTCCCGCACCCAGCTCCCTCTGCTTCCTCCCGCGTCCGACCCTGCCCTGCTGCCCTGCCCATCCGCTTTGCGATGATCACCGACCCGGGGGTGCTGGGCTGGGTCAGTGGGAGCCTTCCGACACTTTCTATCCAAACCTCTCCCGGTCTGGAACCGGCCGGGACGTATTCGTTGGTAGAAACCCGTTTCTGTTTCTGTTTATCCGCGGCTCTGGGCCACCCCTCCCATTCTCTCCGATGTCAGCCGGGGTACCGACAGGCAGAGGGAAGTGCGATCCTTAGCGGAAACGCTGGAGAAAGTTAAAAGTTTCCCGTTAAATGCCAGTGTTGGAGTTTTGAAGATAAATGCTTTGAAACTCGAAGTCAAGGAAGGCATTAATTTTTTTTTTTTTAACTAAGAGCTTTTGATAAAAACTCACACATTCAATGGAGAAGCGAATGAGGGGGTGGACTTTTGCAGGCACTAGCGAACCACTGAAGGCTTTTGCTCAGACCTGTGATTTTGGGGGCTGGCATTGTGTGGACCAGGTTATGGGGGTGAGAAGGAAGGGAGGGAACCAACTGGGAGACTCCCGAGGTAGGTGAGAGACACTGAGGGCCTACAAAAGAATGAGGAGAAAGTTCTTGTCCTCAGGGAGGTTATGGGAATACGCTTGGATGTAGGGAATGGGGGGAGGGAGGAGGAACTGGTGGGGTCAGAAATGGTATAGAGGAAGGTTTTAAGGGTGGCGGTGTGATGGAGGGGTGATTGCCTTGAGGTCACATTTGCATAGCTAGCTCACTGGCTTCACCTTTCCTTAAAGTGTGTTTATATGGGAGGCTTTGTGAGGGACTCCCCTTGGGTTTCTCTGGGGAAAAGGGGAGCTGTCACCTAGTTTTCAAGGCTTTGTGTCTGGGAAGATGGTGGTGACAGTAAATGAGTAGGGAATCGCAGTAGAGGAGATGACTTGCTTTTTGGACAGAGCAATGTCAGCATAGACTTAGCCGAAGAATGGGTGGAAACAGGAGCCCAGGGAGGAAGAATCAGAGAAACTGAAGAAGAGCCAAGGTCAAGGTGGGTGTATCAGCAAACTGGGGGCTATGGGGAGATAAGGATAGTAGATGAGGGCGTGTTTGGGGGCTATGAAAGTGTGTGGGTCAGAGTGGCGGCAGGGAGGGGATTGCCCACTGGAGGGGCTAACTGAATTGAAGAAAGAAAACATGCAGACCATGATGTGACCTAGAAACAGAGGATCTCCCAGGGAGGGTGAAGAACCCAGCAATTAGAACAGGGGGAAGCTGTGTATCACCCCTAGACCTGAAGGGACAAGGGGAGGGAGCCGTGCCCCAATGAGTTGGGTGTTCTAGTCTTGGGAATGGAGGCATCTGACCAGAGCTGTGGCTCTAGGTAGAAAACCAGTCATTGGGAGTCACTGGTCTCTAGTTCTCCTGTCCTCTGATTTCCTATTGGCACCTTCCATCGGCCAAGCCTAGCGGGAAGAGTGGGGGGTAGGGGGCAAGCAGGGATGATGCATCAGCAGTGCCTCCACCTCTCCTTCCAGGCACAGAGCACAGTGGAGAAGAGTAGAGGCTGGATTTGGCCCAGCACTGGTGCTCACAGGAGTGTGCCTACAAGGAAAACAGACAACATCGACATTGAGACATTGACCTTACCTCTGTGTGCCCATTCTTAGCCTGCACCCCCCTCGAACTCTGGATCCAGCTAGAGTGATTTATGACCCTTTGCCCAAGTTTACGGTTTCAATAAACAAGGGCCCTTTAAACAGGGATTAAGGGATCAGCCTACTTCTTATTAGGATAAACCAGAGTAGGAATCAGGAATTTGTGGTTTGGAGGCACCCCATGGAGAAACACTCAGGCTAGTTAACCTTCCTCCTCAAAACTTAGAGTGAGTTAAAAATAAGGATTTCCCACTTGCTGCAGCCGGGAAACCCTCTGCCGAGGGTTGAGGGAAGGGCTCCCCCCGATATAAATTGCAGGACTCTGCTAGCTTCCTTCACCTCTTACGGTCTCTCCCAGCAATATAGGAACCACATGTGCGGTAGTCTCCCTCTTATCCGCAGTTTCACTTTCTGTGGTTTTGGTTCCCACAATCTGAAATGTTACATGGAAAATTCCAGAAATAAACAGCCCATACGATTTAAACTGCACACCATTCTGAGTAGCGTGATGGAAGCTCGTGTGTCCCACTGCTCCGTCTTGCCCAGGATGTGAATCACCCCTTTGTCCAGGGGGTCCTCACCATATAGGCTACCAGCCTGTTAGTCACTGTGTCACACTGCCTGTGTTCAAATAACCCTAATTTTACTTAATAATGGCCCCAGAGCACAAGAACAGTGATGCTGGCCATTCTGATATGCCAAGAACTAGCTGTAAAGATGAAAGCTCTCTACTTAATAAGGAAAGAAAAAAAAATCATATGCTGAAATTGCTAAGGTCAGTGGTAAGAACATGTCTTGTATCCATGAAACTACAGAAGGAAAAAAATTCTAGTGGTAGGTTTACTTTTGTTAATCTCTTACTAATTTATCAACTAAACTTTGGTATAGGTATGGAGAGGGAAAACAGTATTTGTAGGGTTCAGAGCTACTAGTGGTTTCTGGCATCCACTGAGGATCTTGGAACCTATCCTCTGTGGATAAGGGGGGACCACTGCATTTATGGTTCCTGGACATGGAAACCTAATCTCTGGGAAACCCATAGGGGGATAAGTGTCTTATTACCTGACTTCTCATGACCCGTGAAATTGGTCCCTCCCCACACCTAGTTTGGATCTGATTTAGTATCTGGCCTGAGGATATATTAGGTGTCACATTATTCCTACAGGTTCCTGGAGCCCAAGTACACATGTTTTTTAAATAAGATATAATTAATATACATTAAACTGTATATATTTGAAGTATACAATTTGATGAGTTTTGACACATGAAACTATCACTCCTATCAAGATAGTGAACATAGTTATCACCCCCAAAGTTTTCCTCAGGTTCCTTTGTAATTCATCCTTACCTCCTCCTGAAACCCTGTGTCTAAGCAAGTACGGATCTGCTTTCTGCCTCTAAGAATTAGTGGTGGGGTGCCTGGGTGGCTCAGTCGGTTGAGTTGGACTCTTCATTTCTGCTCAGCTCATGATCTCAGGTTGTGAGATCTAGCCCCACGTTGGGCTCTGGCCCGGCTGTGGAGCCTGCTTAAGATTCTCTCTCTTCCTCTCCCTCTGCCCCTCCTGTCTCTAAAAAAAAAAAAAAAAAAAAAGGAACTGAAATTTAAAAACAATACTGGGTATAATAACAGCAAAAATAGGCGTGCCTAGTTGGTTCAGTCAATGGAGAGAGCGACTCTTGATCTCTGGGTTGTGAGTTTGAGCCCCACCTTGAGTGTAGAGTTTACTCAAAAATAAAATCTTTTGGGCGCCTGGGTGGCTCAGTGGGTTAAAGCCTCTGCCTTCGGCTCAGGTCATGATCTCAGGGTCCTGGGATAGAGCCCCACATCAGGCTCTTTGCTCGGTAGGGAGCCTGCTTCCTCCTCTCTCTCTGCTGCCTCTCTGCCTACTTGTAATCTCTCTCTCTGTCATATAAATAAATAAAAAATAAATAAAATCTTTCAAAAAAAAGGAAGTACTTAAGGATAACCTTGACAAAAGATGTGAAGGACATGTACACTGAAAACTAGAAAACAGTGCTGAGAAAAAGTGAAGACTTAACCAACAGGGTGATATACCATGTCCACAAATCTGAACCTCAATGTTGTTAAGATGCTAGTTTTCCTGTGGACTGAATTTGTAAATTCAACGCAGTTCTGATCAAGTTTCCAGCATGATCAAGACCTATTATGAGGCTACAGTAATCAAAACAGTGTGGTATTGATGATGAAGCAGCTGTGTCAACCAATAGAATAAAGAGTCCAGAAATAGGCCCCCATATGTACAGTCAGTTGATTTTTCCCAAAGGCGCAAGGCAGTTCAATGGAAGAAAGATCATTTTTTAACAAATGGTACTTAAGCAATTGAATACCCCTATGCAAAAATAATAATAATAAAGTAATATTAAAGGAACCTCAGGGTACCTGGGTGGCTTAGTCAGTTGGGTTTGGCTCAGCTCATGATCTCATGGGTCACAAGATTAAGCTTGGAGACAGGCTGCCCACTCAGCATAGGGTCTGCTTGAGATTCGCCCTTACCCTGCTCCTTCCCTCCAAATAAATAAGTAAAAAATATATGTATATATATAAAAAGGAACCTCAATCCTTGCTTCACACCGTATATATAAATGGACTCAAAATGGATCACAGACCTAAGTGTATAAACAAAGACTATACAACTTATAAAAGAAAATAAGAGAGGGGCACCTGGGTGGCTCAGTTGGTTAACGTCTGCCTTTGGCTCAGGTCATGATCCCAGGGTCCTGAGATGGAGCACCGCATCAGTCTTCCTGCTCAGCGGGGAGCCTGCTTCTCCCTCTGCCTGCTGCTCCCCCTACTTGTGTTCTCTCTCAAATAAGTAAATTAAAAAAAAAAAATCTTAGGGACCTTAGGTTTGGCAAAGGTTACTTAAAATCACGAAGTATAAAAGGAAAAAATTAATAAATAAAACTCCATCCCAATTTAAAACTTGTGTCCTTCAAAAGACCTCTATAAAAATGAAAAGGTAGGCACAGGGTGGGAAAGGATATTTCCAAAACATCCACTCAACAAAGCGCTATATCCGGAATTTTCCAGGTGCGCATTTTTAAAGTTTTAAAATGATTCGGGTTTTAAATTATTCACACAGATCATGATGACTCAGGCACAAGAGCATGGTGTAGGGACCGCTAGGGGACTTAGTGACAGGGACAGAGCCTGAGGCTCTGTTCCACTGCATTTGAATTGTGGGTTCTTGGGCAAGTTACTTAATATCCCCACATGTAAAGCAGGAAGAGTAATAAAACAAGCTTCCATTCACCCAGCAGACATATGTTGAGTTCCTACTCTGGAGGAGGCACGATACCAATAAAGTTAAAAGTTTACTGTTTGATAATGGATTTTACATGTTTAAAAAAAAAGCATATTCTACCCAAGGAGGCAAGTACTAGAATAGAGGGTTTCTAGAATTCTAGTTCTAGAATGAGGGTTTAGAATGAAGGTTTCTCCAGATATTTGGGGGATTAAACAAGAATAGGATCCTGTTTCTGCAAAATTATTTTTTAAAAAGATTTTACTTATTTATTTGAGAGAGAGAAAGAGCAAGAGAGAGAACATGGGGGGCAGGGGGGAAATGGAGAGAGAATTCCAAGCCAACTCCGTGCTGAGCGGTGAGTCCCACACGGGGGCTGGATACTGACCTGAGAGGAAACCAAGAGTTAGACGCTCAACCAACTGTATCACCCAGGCACCCCTTGTTTGTGCAAAATTACATCTCTATGTGTGTGGATGTGTGCATGAATCCGTAGGAAAAGAAGGACAGAGTTAGATCTATATTTACTGAATTGCAGGGATGTCCACAATAAATTGTCAGTTGGAAAAGAAGCCTTCTTCAAAGTATTGTGTACAGAATGATTCTACTTCAGCCAAAACAAGCAAACAAATTTCTCACAGAACCATGTATATGCTCTTGTCTGTAAGTGAGCACAGAAAAGGCTAGGGAAGGGTATAATCCAGGCACCAAATACTTGTTACCAGGTGGAGATAGACTTTTATATAAAGAGAGATTATTGCTTTTATATATCTTTCAATTTAAAAAATAAAATGAAGAAAATTTAAAAACAATAGTTGAGAAACACAGAAACAATAAGAACGTACCCAGAGAAGTGTCTTTATGTCGGTTGAAACGGACCCTTGGCTCATGACTGGCTGGTACGCAGTAGGCGACACCTTCTTGTTATGGAGGGATGACTTACACTTTATTACCTAAAGGCTTTGCCAGATCTTGGGATGTTCATGCCAGTACTCAGAGCATGAAATGTGTGTGTTTGTGTCTGTGTGTCTGTGTGTGTAGGGGATCACCGCCGCTTAAAGAGAAGGGTGGTAACCAATAGGGGGCAGCAGGAACCTGCCAAGAGTGGTCTGGGGGGCGCATCATACCTGACCAGGGCGGGTAAGCCAGAATTGGGCGCCTATCCTGGTTGGGTCAGGAGCTGTGTTAAATCGGGGAGCCAGGGAGACAGGAACCAATCCAAAGCCAGACACGCAGCCTGCAAACCAGAGTGGGGAGTCAGCACTGGATGGACCGCAGGGATGGACCAGAGTCAAGTGTCTGCAGGGCAAGCCCATCTCATCCTGCACTAGCAAAATAATGCCATTGACCAAGATGAGGAACACTTTGAGGAAAGACGATGAGTTCATTTGTGGACGTGCTGAGGTTCAAACGCAACATGGAGATTCCATTGGGCTACTGGAATATCAGAAGGACTATGTCTATAGATGTAATCAGAGCTGTAGATGTAAGTGGGGGTCACCCTCTTAGAGATGACAGGGAAGCTGTGCCTGGATGAGGGAGAGAACGGACTCCAGACAGAAACTTGGGTCAAGCCACACAATAAGACAAAATACTTGTACAACATTTACCCAACAAAGGATATATATCTGGAATATACCAAGTACACTTTTTTTTAAAGTTTAGCCCACTATAAGTTATTCACACAGGTTGGGATGCCTAAAGGAACTAGAGGACAGGGTAGCGGACCAAGTCAGGGATTTGCAGTGACAGGGATCGGGGTCTGAGCTTTAGCTCTACTGTGTTTAGTTGTCACTCAGGCAAGTGACAAGAAGCAGCCACAAGAAATGGTCAAGGACAAGCCACCAAAGCTGACTGAGGAAATGAAGTGGAGACTGAGAGGCAGGAGGAAGGCCAGCGGATTTCAGTGTCATCAGAGCCCAAGCAGGAAAGCACTGCCAGAAGAAAGGGGGTCAAGAAAAGTGTCCAAGGCTGAGGTACCTGGCTGGTTCAGTCAGTAGAGCATGTGATTCTTGATCTCGGGGTTGGAAGGTCAAGCCCCACACTGGATGTAGAGATTACTGAAAAATAAAATCTTTTTTTAAAAGGTGTCAAAAGCGACAGAGAGGTCAGAGAAGGAAGGCTAGGAAGGAACCCGGAAGGTGGAAACACATGCCTTGGAGCCAGGAGCTTGAGTCGATGAGTGGATATTGCCAAGTTTGGGGGTCCCCAAGGTTGGATAATTCGCTAAAAGACCTCATGGAATTCTCTGAGAGCCATTATACTCATGGTTACAGTGTAATATGGTGACAAGATACAGATGAAAATCTACCAGGGACGAGCCCAGGAGGGTTCCACACTCAGAGCCCTAAGCTGTCCCTTCCCAGGGAAGTCATGGACAGCTCGAACTTCTCCCAGCAACAATGTAGGGTGACAACACATTCAGGATATTGTCAACCAGAGGCGCTCCCTCAAGCCTTGTGTGCAGAGTTTTATAGGGTTCTGTCACATAGACATGGCAGCCACCCGTGTCACTGACCTTTAGTCTCCAGCCCACCCAGTGTCAAGCTGACACCGAATGGCCCAAAGTCCTCATGAGCAGTCACATTGTTAGAGTGTCTGGTGTGGCCAAGGATCCCAGGAAAACAAAGACACTCTTACCGGGCTTGACATCACGAGGGCTTCCAGATCACCCCTCAGGAACTGCAGGCAGAGGCCAGAACTCACGACCCTGAGATCAAGACCTGAGCTGAAATCAAGAGTCAGATGCTTAACCCACTGAACCACCCGGGGGGTGAGTTCTTTGCTACACAGATGATCAGTTGCAGTGAGTACCCAGGTGACTTAAATATGAGCCAGGATGTTGTCACTACGACAGTATGGCACTGTTTCAAAATACATGTGGGGGAAAAGTGAAGGTCAAGGGCTTGTGGAGATCTGGGAGGAGCAGATACATGGGAAGAGCAGGGTGGCAGGTGGCTGGGGAGCACAGTGGAGTTGGGCCCATGAGCGAGAGAGGGGGGTGGCAGAATCTTAGGTTCTCTCTAGACAGTGAGTTTGGGGGGAGGACTTCTGTCTCAAGAGCGAGACTCCTCATCTGGTGGTGAGATTCTTTTTTTTTTTTTTTTTTGACAGAGAGAGACAGCGAGAGAGGGAACACAAGCAAGGGGAGTGGGAGAGGGAGAAGCAGGGTTCCCACCAAGCAGGGAGCCTGATGTGGGGCTCAATCCCAGGACCCCGGGATCATGATCTGAGCTGAAGGCAGACACTTAACCAACTGAGCCACCCAGCCATGCCAAGATTTTATTTATTCATTGAAAGAGAGAAAGTACAAAGCAGGGGGAGTGGCAGGCAGAGGGAGAGGGAGAAGCAGGCTTCCCCCATGAGCAAGGGGCCCAACGCAGGACTCCATCCCAGGACCCTGGGAACATGACCTGAGCCAAAGGCAGACACTTAACTGACTGAGCCACCCAGGTGCCCCTGGTGGTGAGATCCTGGAGCGGAAGGAGACAGTCTCTTCCCAGACAAGAGGAAGCCAGGCTCTGGGGGGCTGGAGCTGGTGGGGCCATCCAAAGTGGATGTGAGATTGACCAGCAGAAAAGCCGGAAGACAGGTTCCCCAAAAGGGAGACATCTGTGAATAGGGGTGTGGCCTGACAGCATTTTGAGAGATGTCACCCACCCCCATCCATTCCCTTTCCCCTTTGCCTCTTAACTCGGTGGCATTTACTGCCTCAGGGGAGGAGAGATGCCACAGAAAACAGAAAGAAATGCCTTGGGGTTACAGAAGCCTAGGGTTTGAGTTTCAAAAGCCTGAGAGGGCACAATTATGCCACAAATGATAGGTTGGGAAGAAGAGAGGATGGGTCAGGCTATCCCATCCCCAGACCAGAGAAAGTTCTCTGACCTGGGGTTTGGAGAGAGCCAGGAGGAAAGCAGCAGACACCCGCCAGTTCCAGCACATGGGCTCTTAATCCTGGCTCCCTGGGCTGAGTCCTGGGGAGGAAGGGGACCCTGACATAGAGCCACAGAGAGCTTTGGAGAATCTAGAGCAGAGGGAATCCCTGTTCTCCTTTCCTAGGTGAGTTCCAATGCAGTATTAAGATCCAGGAGACCCAAAGTGATTTTAAGATGCGTTGACAAAATCTTTAATACTCCTCCCTTCAAAGGGTGAAGGCTAATTCCCCTCTCCTTGAATGTGGGAGGGACACAGTGACAGTGGCTTCTAAGGAAGAGGATAAAGCAGAAGTGACAGTCTGTGACATCGGAGATCACCACATAAAAGGCCCTGGAAAGTTAGCTGCAGTGTCAGGAGGACACTCAAACAGCCTGGGGACAGTGCCCAAGGCAAAGAACTAAGGACTCCTGCCAATAGCCACGTGTGTGCAAGAGCCATCTGGGATGTAGGTCCTGCAGCCCCATTTAAGCCTTCCTATTGGGAGGGGGTGCTGTCTATTGGGAAGAGAAAAGGGCCCCCATGTAACAAGTGTCTGCTGCTTCTGCACAGGGGAGCTCAGATTCGTAACCCACGAAAGCGGAACTCACAGAGGTGACCTGTGAGTGTCAAATGAAAACTACTTGCTTTATGGAAACTGGGGGCTGGAAGGTTCTGCTCTCTCTTCAAGGAGCTTCAGGCATAGGGAACAGACAAGGGAGGACATGTTGGGTCTGGAAACTTCCCAGAGCCCAGTGCACCTGGCAGCCGGCCATTTCTTCCTGGGACAATAAGGCTGCACACCTGGGGAAAGCACAGACTTCCCAATGAGCCACCCGTGGTGGCCAAGTGCCAGACCCACTTGCTTGCTGAGTACTAATCACTTAACCTCTTTGACCCTCAACTTCCTCAACTGTTAACTAACACCTACCTCAGTAAACTGTCAGATTCAAAGAAACGACGCTGTAGTTCTCTCTCTCTCTTTTTCTTTTTTCCCTGTAAATTTTAACTTTTATCAAAGTTGTAGTATATAGAATTTAAACTATCAAATAGCTCTCTAAGGCTAATTAACCAAAAAACCCAACTCCTTCTCCACCTCCTCTCCTTCCCTTCTCTCTCTTCTCTTCCCCTCCTCCACTCTCCTCCCTGACTCTCCCCCCCACCAACTCCCCTATTCCCTCTCCTTCCTGGCTCCCTGACTCCCTCCCCTTCCTGACTCTCCCCCTCCCCTCCCTTCCTGACTCTCTCCCCTTCCCCTTCCTGATTCTCCCCACTCCCCTCCCTGACTCCCCCATTCCCTCCCTTCCCTAACTGGGTTACTCCACTCCCTGGGTCCCTCACTCCCCGCCCCCACTCCCCTCTTCTCTCCCCTCCCTGCTCCCCTCTCCCAGAGACAGACCCTTTCAATTCAGGGTCCCTCGAAAGCCCCCCAGGAACTCTAGAAACACCTTTGAATTTCATTTAAATGATATATTTTTAATTCTTTAAAAATCGAAGACCAGGGCGCCTGGGTGGCTCAGTTGGTTAAGCAACTGCCTTTGCTCAGGTCATGATCCCAGGGTCCTGGGATGAGTCCCCCATGGGGCTCCCAGCTCAGGCTCCCTGCTTCTCCCTCTGCCTGCCGCACCCCCTGGTTGTGCGCGCGCTCTCTCTGTCTCTGACAAATAAATAATTAAAAAAAAAAAGTCAAAGACCAAAATGTGCTACCTATGGAATTTTGACATACATGAGATCATCGATTGATTTTACCCTACATTCACTTGCACATTTAAAATTATGATACATAAATCTCAGTTTTACTTGGTTTTTATACTGTGGTTGGTTCCATGTAAGATTTTCATTCTGAAAATTGATTTCAAAGAAAACAAACAACAACAAAGATTTGAGGGGGCGGGGCTGGGGCGGAGCTGGGCGGAGAGCCACCGCCCCCGAAGTCACTGCGAGCCTGGAAAAGGGACAAGCCTGGAAAAGGGACTGTCCCAGCGGGAGACTTGGTGTCCCTCGGAGGCGGGCGGTGGCCCCGGGGTCGCGATGGGCCAGTGGCCCGCACCAGCCCTGCTGGATGAGAACAAGAAGGAGAAAGAATCACCTAAAAGCAGCGGAAAGTGGAAAAAGTTCACAAGAAGGACGAGACAGACAATAGAATCACAGCGCTGCTGCCTACGCGTTGGAGCGGCAGAGCTTGAAAGAACCGAAAAACGCCGAGATGCTCTGTCCTTCACTACTTCTCGAAAGGGTACCAGAGGCAACCCGGCCAATTAAGCAGGACAGCACATCACTGTCTAAATTATTTTGCAGGAATACAAATTGAAGCACTTCAGTTCATCTGAACTTTGGGTAGAGCCCGACTTTTTTTTTTTTTTCTAATTTTTTTCTTTCTTTCTTTCTTTTTTTTTTTAATTGTTGTTTTCCCTTCTCAGTCTTCATCTCGCTTTTTCACCTCCGGTTCCACCCAGGTACCAAATGGGATTGACTCGCTCGGGTGCATTACACCACCTCCTTCTTTTCCTCTTCCTTCGATGTTACTCTGAACTTGAATCTTGGAACCTGAACAATTCAAATAGTACTGCCATTCCTGGGGAGGTTTGCAGACCTGTTCAGTAACCCATCACCTTCACAGCGGGGCAAGGACTCAGGTCAGCCAGTGAATTCACCTCTATGAGGACAGTTAACCACATTCTGGGCTTCCCAGCTGGAAGGACATGCAGAACAGGTATCTGTCCAGGGTGCAGCTGCTGGCTTGGGGAAATAATCCCAATAGGAAAGTGTTAAAGAACTTGGCCTAGGGTTGATTGACTTAATACACCCCTTCAGAACTGGAAAAGGTGGCTGGGTGGCTCCACCTCCACCTGGGTAGCTTGTTTAAGTGGCTGCCTTTGGCTTGGGTCATGATTTCAAGGTCCTGGGATCAAGCCCCATATTGGGCTCCCTGCTCAGCAGAGAGCCTACTTCTCTCTTTCCCTCTGCCTGCCGCTCTGCTTACTTGTGCTCTTTCTATCTCTCTGTCAAATAAATAAATAAAATCTTAAATAAACAACAACAACTGTAAAAGGTCCTTAGGCTAAAATCCTGGTTCACTGTAACCTAGCTTCAAGGCAACTTTTTGGTTAAAACAAGGGAACATTTGATGTCGTGGGTTTTCCTGCAGTAAAGGATAGAGTGGGTTAGGGGAAAGTTCTTCAAGCTTCAGAATTAGATACTAAAAGTGCTGACTCCTGACTGCCATGAATGATGTCACCGAGTTTCCGTGGACCTGTTTCCCTCACCTCTAGAAAGACTTGGTGAGTTTCAGATCTGGCCATTTTGAACTCTGTGGGATAGATGAGGCATGGCCCCTTTTGAAGGACATTTTCCCTGCAAAGATAAATGGCAGGATATATCTTCCAATGTCAGAAAATACTATTAAAGGTCATAACTGCTGCTGTGTAAATTTTGCTTTTTTCTAGAAAGTTCTACTCTGAATGATGCGTATTGGTACTCCTTCCTTCTTCTTTTTTTCTTTTTTCTCCTTAAAATAGAAGGTTGAAATTTGACTTATACACACATGTCATGGAAATAAAAGTTTCTGCCCAGTACTTACTGCTGGTTTATTTCATGGCGCATTTTTAATGAGTGAGGCCACATGCAAATAGGCTCAGGCTGCACACAAATGGACTCTTGAGTAACTGGAAGTTGGAAAACTCAGGAGACTGGGGGTGGTGGGGAACCTCAGCCTTGAGCAGCTGTTCTTAGTGCAAATTTCAAAGCTGTGGAAACGTAACTAGGCCTCTTTTATGAATATTTAGAATCTTAATAAATTGCTCAGACATTCCAAAAGTCCGTTTTTGGAAGATCAGACCATGTCATAGTGGTTTTTATAGTAGCTGTTTTAATTTGAATACTGTGTCCAAAGTTATATTCTAAAAATAATGTTAACGCTTTTTGTAAACTGATTTGGTTAAAGTACATTAAAGGTCATTCAAGTGTTTAAAAAAAAGACTTGAAAACCACTGAGACAATGATTTTGAAAATGCTTCACATGCTTTTAGATGCTAAGGGAAACATCCCTGACTTTCGGAGAGTCCGGAGCAACATCTCTTAGAGGCTGCAGCGCTCTCCTGGAAAGCGGGGGCCCCTCACCCACCTGGGGGACCTCTGATCTCTCACACCTGGGTGCCCTCCTGTTGCAGTTTGATTCAAACTTCAATTAATCTAAGACTGCAAGACCTCCACCTCCAACCAGGCTTCTTACTCTCCATCAGCAGGGGTCAAGAGGGAACCCATGGTCTTGGAGTCCATCCTGGCTTCCCTGGGCCTCCCCAGTGCCCTCAGGAGCCAGGAGGGAGCCCTGCCTCTAGGAGTAAGACAGGCTCCCCTGATCTGCCTTCATCAAGAGGGGCCCAAAGAGAGCCCCTGAGGAGTAAATCGGCCCTCCCTTGGCAGAGGTCAAGAGTAAGACTCACGGGTGCCTGGGTGGCTCAGTGGGTTAAAGCCTCTGCCTTCAGCTCAGGTCATGATCTCGGGGTCCTGGGATCGAGTCCCGCATCTGGCTCCCTGCTTGACGGGGAGCCTGTTTCCTCCTCTCTCTCTGTCTGCCTCTCTGCCTACTTGTAATCTCTCTCTCTGTCAAATAAATAAATAAAATCTTCAAAAAAAAAAGAGGTCTCTGAATGCATTCTANCCCCTCCATCCAGGGGTCAGTAGAGGGCCACGTATGCTCTGGGTAAGACTGCTCCTCCACCCCTGTACCCCAACACTGGCCTTGCTTCCGATCTGCCTCGACTACACCAGGACTGAAGTCACGGGGCCTCTTACCTGTGTTATGTCAGTAGCCCTGAGAAGCAGCCCAGACTTCCGGCTCACACCTGTCCCCGCCAAAGCCCTAATCACTGCCCAGCTCCACCCACGCCGTCGAGTCCCCATGTCCTGTCTCGCCCCAGTTCTAGAAACTCTTCTGTAGCTGGTGTCCCCGCAGCTGCTTGGAGCTGCTTCCACACTATCTTCCTGCTCCCTCCTTCAAATCTTCTTCAGCTATAGGGTCCTGCACTCCTCACTGTTCCTCACTACTCCCCCCTCCCCCGCAGTAACTGTCCTTGTCCCTTACTTCCGGACTAGATTAACCACACGTGTTATATTCTGATGCTTTTCCATCTTGGGAGCTCACTGACCTTGTGAGACTACCCCTCCCTGGGTTGGCTAATTCCTAGCGGTAGCAAACAATTCACCTGGAACTCTACCACCTCAGACCCTACACCCCAACCACCTCCTCGATGGGGCTCTCACACTTGGGACCCAGCTGCCCTGATCATCCCAGGGCCAGGGGCAGCTGCCATGACCCAGAGCCCACTGAAATTGTTCAGACTAAGCCTGCTTACCCTGCCTCACCTGCTCCTTTCCACAGAAACCAGAGTAAAGGCCCCTGCCCACGTTTCCTCCCCCACCCTCTGCTGCCAACCAGCCCCAGTGTTTCCCCGTGTGGCCCAGATTCTCTTGGGATCTGTGAACATAACAAACCAACTTTTCAGTGGTGGGCCTTCCCTGACCTGTTGGGCGTTCCCTACCTAAATAATGGTAAAACTTGCATTCCCCACACCAACGGCGTTAGCTTCCTGGCTCACTGCCGGCATGGCTAACATTACTCCTGTCTTCATTCCTATGATTCCCAAAGGCACATCGATGACCCCCCGACACCCCAGCCTCTCAGTTCCCTGCTCTCCACCTAATCTCAGCCACCCATTTCCAAACTCATACCCTTGACCTCATAGGTACCAATCACCCAATTTTGTGCTTGTCTCTCACTGGCCACCACTTCCGGTCTTTCCATCTTCCTCCTCTGGAACCCTGATTCCAGCTCACTGGGACCTGCAATCTATTGAGTCTACTGCCTTTTAGTTGCCCCCCCCCCCCATAGGCCTCCCCCCACTCCACTCTCAGAGCCAAAGTCTTGACAGTAAGCTGCAAGGCCCTCCACACTTTGTAGTTCATTAACTCTCATGCCACCTGCCACCCCTCTTCGTTTCATTCATCCTTCCTCCATTACACTACCTCCTCTAACAAAACCACACTTCTACCCCAGGCCCTTTGCACTGGCTATTGCTGTTGCCTGGAACATTCTTCCTTCAGATACCTGCAGGGTTCATCCCCTTACCTCTTTCAAATCTTTTCTTGGCTATCACCTGTTCAATGAGGCTTCTCCTGACCTCCTCCTGGCCCCCTTACCTTATTCTATTTCTTTCAGAGTTCTTACCTTCTAGCACACTATCTAGTTATTTATTATGTTTGTTGCTTATTGTCTGTCTCTCCTGCTAAAACTCAAATCTCTGAAGACAGGGATTTTTCTTAGTCACTGCTGTATTCTCAGAACTTTGGAAGAGTGCTTTGCATATAATAAGAGCTCCTCAATATTTATTTAATGAACAAACATGTAGGCACCTTGTCCAACTTTCTCATTGCAATAATCGTAAAAACAAGAGGAGCACCTGGGGGGCCCTGCCGGCTGAGTATCCCACTCGACTTCGGCTCAGGTTGTGAGATTGAGCCCTACATCAGGCTCTGCACCTGGGGTTCTCTCCCTCTCCCTCTGCCCCTCCCACCCCCCAAATAATAAGAACAAGAGAAACGGCTGCAGCCACTGACTTTGTTACTCGCTTCCTGTATGTCAGGCACTGTGCCCTCAGCTTTCTATGCATGATCTCATTTAATCCTCAGTGCAACACTGTGAGCTCCATATCACTGCAGTCTCCGTTTTACTAGAAAGGAAATGGGTTCATGGAAGGTTCGTGTTCAGGAACTTCATCTCAGATCTCCACATCGATGAGTGGTGGTGCTAGGATCCAGACTTCCCCGCCGGCAACCCAAGTCTCTGCTCTCAGCCACTGCCTGGGGTGTGTGGATCACGTAGCCAGAAGGTCTCTGCAAGAAAAAACTGCTCCATGGGTGGAATGCTGGCTTGGGACAAGGAGGCCCAGGAGACTGCTTGGTGCAGAAGTGCCCTCAATCAGGCACCTTAAATCTGCTGGGGTTGCTGGCTGGGAGGAGCGAGGGGGGGGGGGGGGACAAGGCAGCAAGCTAGCTCCTCCCAGGCCAGCCCAGCCAGCTGCTGGTGCCTCTCTGCTTGTGCTCTAATGCACTCTGCTCTAATTCACTTGGTAGAAGGCTGGCTCCTCCTGGGAGAGCCTTAATGGACCCGCAGAGTCCCAGCTTTAGCTGAAACGGTGGATTAATAATGGAGGAGACAAGGTCATTAACAAGCAGAGCAGGGAGCTACAGAACAGAAAAAGCAGGATTGGTTTCTAAGGATCCATCCCCATTCCGGCCAATCCTTGGCTCCTATCTCCTCAACCACAGCTTCTTTCCGCTCTGTTCCAAGGTCCTGTGTCTGCTGAGCCCCAAATCTATCTTATGCCTGGGTTCCTTGCCTGCTTCTGCTTACTCCCAGCTTCTGCCCCACCTCAGAGCATACTGGAATTTGGGGGTGGGGGTTGGTGATGATTTTCAAAGAGCAGGAGCAGGTTTATTTAAGAAAAGGTGAAGAGGCATTCTCAGGTGGGACCCCCTCCCCATGTCCACTGAGAGCCACTGCAGACCCCATCCTACCTCCCTTCATCCAGTACATTGGTGTTAAGACTTCACCATGCACCAGACATTGACCCAGGTGCTCTATCGAAGGCATATTAGATTGTTCATTGTGGTGGCATAATAGAAGCAGAGGCTTTGAGAATAGAGTCCAAGCACATGAGCCCTGGAAAGCACGCAGGTGGGCACAACAGTCTCTGGATTCATGGCTCCCCATTTCTCCTGTCCTGCCTGCTGGAGTTTCTCGGCCTTTCTCCATGGACCATGCAGCGTTCTCCCTGCCTTTTAAAAATGTCACTCGCTTTTGTTGTGGTAAACTATGCATCACAAATTTTACCACTTTAACTATTTCTACGTGTACAATTCAGTGGCAGTAAATATACTCACAGTGTTGTGCAACTGTCCCCATGATCCATTTCCAGAACGTGTCCATCAAACCCAACAGAAACTGTGTAACAAGGGGTTAAACAATAACCCTTCGAACCCACCTCCCCGCTAGCCCTTTGTAACCTCCATTCTATTTCCTATCTCTGTGCACTTGCCTCTTCTGGGTCCCTCCTTTAAGTGGAATCACACGGTATTTGTCCTTTGGTGGCTGGCTTCTTTCATCTGGCATGATGTCTTCGAGGTTCATCCATGGCGTTGCCTGTATTGGCACATGTCCTTCTCAAGGCTGCATAGCATTCCATTGTATGCGTATCCCACAGCTTGGTTATTCATTGGTCAATGGACCTTTGGGTTGTTTCCACCTTTTGGCTGCTGTGAATCGTGTTGCTGTAACACTGGTGTAACCCTCCTTCCAATAGTGTCTCCCAGCCTGTTCACCATACAAGTAAGTATCAGTCAAGATTTCCTATAACACAGATCTGATCATTTACTTTCTTGCTTTTTTTTTTTAAAGATTTTATTTATTTATTTGAGAAAGAGAGAGGGAGAGAGAGCATAAGTGGAGGTGGGTAGCAGGAGAGGGAGAAGCAGGCTCAAGGCTGAGCAAGGAGCCCGACACGGGACTCAATCCCAGGACCCTAGGATCATGACCTGAGCCCAAGGCAGATGCTTAACTGACTGAGCCACTCAGGCGTCCCTACTTTCTTGCTTACCCTCCACAAAGGGCCCCCATTGCTCACACGGTGGAGTCCTGAACCCCTGGCACGAGCATTTGGGCCTTCACAATTCCTGCCCACCTTCCAGCCCCTCTGACCTTGCCCCTGCCATGTTGTGTGTTCTCCAGGCACGCCCTGCCCTTCCTGGTCCCCTGTGTTTCTGCACATGCTCTTCTCTGAACACAGAAGCTCCACTCATTTTTCAAGACCCAGTTTAAACACCCAGCCTGCTTGGACCCCAAAAGTGAATGAGCCCTACCCCCTGCCACATCCCAGCCTTTGCAATCTTGTGGTGAAAGGAATATGGGCTCTGAGGTCTCATAGAAGGAGTCAGAATTCCCACCTCTGCCCCTTGTTAGCTGGGTGACTTTGGGCAAGCTCCCTAACCTCTCTGAATCTCTTTCCTCATCTCTAAAGTGTGTCATTGAAAGACACTTTTCAGAAAAAGGCAAAATCATGGCTTTCATACAGGTGTAAAAATGAACACATTAAAAATCTTATATTACTCAGAATGGGAGAACCAGGCAGATATTCTTCTAACTGGTTCAAAAGAGAATTTGAAAACCAGACACTTTATAGATCAGAAATATTTAAATGAATATGCAAATAGAGGCAAATGGAGTTTTTCACAAGGAAAGGGAGTGTGCTCAATTGAACCTTTATTGAATGGAACAGAATCCATATGTCTACCAGTTACCTACATCTTATAGAGTTGCAAAATAGTTCCCATAGAATCTGAATCTGATAAAACAGAAAATTATTCTATTAGATAATGCATCTCTTTCCCTGCTTGACTTTAGTCCCCACCAATACATTTTTTTTCTTTTCTTTCTGCACATAAGGAAGACTGGATTTCCAGTCCCCTTTGTGATACAATGGGTTGTGAGTGGGATTGACAAGTGTCACTACAGGGCCAAAGCATTTTTGCTGCTGGTTCAGGGTTCTGTTTTCCCTGGAGCTGCAATCCTGAAGGCATGGTTGAGATGGAATCTCTATTGGCCTGGATCCCTGAGGGACTCCATGAGAAAAGCTTCCTTCCCACCAATGTTGGATGTGTAGTATGAGTGGGACATAAACTGAGACTTGGACTTATTTGTCTTACAGCATAACTTAACTTATCCTGACTTATCTCAAAGGAAGTTGTGACAAAAGCTCATTATGCAGGGTCTGGCATATAGATATCACTCTACCACTGTTCATACCTTTCCCAGCATTCCACTGTAATACTTACTACCTTGCACCATAATAATGTATTCCGGGGGGCGGAGGTTGGGGTGGTTCAGTCAGTTAAGCGTCAGACTCTTGATTTCAGCTCAGGTCTTGATCTCAGCCTCTTGTCAGGCTCCCCACTCAGCAGGGAGTCTGTTTGAGATTTTCCCTCTCTCTGCTCCTCCCCCTGCTCACATACATGCACACTCTCTCTCTCTCTTTTTCTCTCTAAAATAAACAAATCTTAAAAAAAAGATGTATTCCTGNGCTCCTCCCCCTGCTCACATACATGCGCACTCTCTCTCTCTCTTTTTCTCTCTAAAATAAACAAATCTTAAAAAAAAGATGTATTCCTGGGTCTATATTTCTTGCTAGAACATGAGTGCCACCGGCACCTGGGTGGCTCAAATGGTTAGTTAATCAGGTCATGGTCCCAGGGTCCTGGGATCGAGTCCCACATCAGGGTCCCTGCTTCTCCTTCTCCCTCTGCCTCTCTTCCAGCTTGTTCTCTGGGTTACTCTCTCTCTAAAAAATAAATTTTAAAAAAATCTTAAAAAAAATAAAATCTTAAAAAAAAAAAAAAAGAACATGAGTGCCACAAGGCTAGAGACCATGACAGTTGCTCTTTGTATTCTGAAATAGCATCTCAGGCCACTTAATGGTTCATAACAAATGTTTACTGAATAAGCCAATATTTCTTGAAGTCGAGCTCTGTGACTTGAGCAAGTTTTACATTTTGGGAGCCTTTGATTTTTTAAATCTTTAAATCGGAGACAAAAAAATTCCTAATGGATTCGCAAGGAATGAAAAAAAGCAAGGGGATATGGGAGCACTTTATCACTTAAGGTTATGTAAAAATGAGAGGGATTATTAAGAATTAAAGAAACCAAGGCCCCCAAAGTTGGAGCGCCTTAACTCAAACCAAGACTAAAACTTGAAATTTTGATACTTGAAGGATCCAGAGTGGAAGGGGCCCCAAGAGGCCCTTTCAGAAGTTTCCTCAGGGGCATCAAACACATGCATCTCCAGGGACCTACATGTGTATACTCCTTTTTTGCCCAAATAGAACTACAGATTGGTGATTCACTGCTGATGTCGGTGAATCAGTGGGGAGGGGCAAGTGTCTCATGAGAATCCCATCAGCCGGGACCAATCTGAGAACCACTGAGAGCCAGTAACCAGGGGACAGAGCAGGGAAGCCAGCGCCCAGAAGTCACTTTGGGAGCATATGCTACCCAAGTAACTCAGGATTGCCCTCCAGAGACCAAGAGATCTGTTTGTTTCCTAATTAGTAAAGCATTTTTTCCTGACGTTTTGGTCCGAGATCCAAGATTTGCAATTTCATAGCTGTCCAGTGGGGTCATGCTGATGTTCAAGTGGCACAAGGACGTGGACAAAACCACAGGATGTGGAGTAAGAGAGACTGGGTAGAGTCCACGTTCCACCAGTCACAAGAAATGTGACCTTAGATCCATTGCTCCACGTTTCCACTTCTGTTTCCTTGAAAATGGGAATCATTCCGTCTGACTCACCTCCCAGGATTGAGGAATATTCTAGATGTGTTTTACGAATGAGATGACAATATATAAATGACATTTTGACAACTGGTACAAACGTCACTAAAATCCCTTACTAAACCCTGCCCATCTTTCTGGAGCTACCCCTGACCTCCCTCTTGAAGCCTCATCTGCACATGCTAGTCTCTCAGATTTCTCCTGAGCATATTTTGTGCTTTGACGGAACTTGGCAGTTCTAAGGAACCCTGAACGTCTATTCCAACTTCCTTCTTTTATGAAGGAAGAAACTGAGGCCCCAGCATATGGCAGCTCCAGTCAAACTCACATGGGTCCCTTATCTTGGGGGGGGGGGTCTTAATGGCTTTGTGTGTATTTCACTGTTCCCCTCCTATCTCCCAGCACCCCTCCACCCCTAAGCTGTACCCTTTGAAGATTGAGTTAAGCCTTCCTCTTCTCATGTCTTTTCCCTGCCCTCCTCCTGCAGTGTTTGCACATGACCCTGCATGTAGGACAGATCCTCAGTAAACACTCCTAGGTAGAAGGAACTTCTCTGGAAATTCGCCAGCTAGCAGGAAGAGGTAGTCTTTAACAGATGGTGGGAGACAGTTGCCATCTGCTGGTAAATCTGTGGAACTACAGATCAATGTCCCTCTTGCTGGTGGACCCATCAATGAGGTGGGGGGTTTGGTCTTGTAGGCTCGCATGCCTTGTTCTCTTCTCTTACGTGTACCACTCTGACTCAGGTGAACTTGGGCAAAGGGTATCCAGTAACTTTTGTCTTTGGTGGCATAGTCCACAAATGTTTGTGGAGTCCTTTATTTGTGCCAAGATATTTAGACCTAACCTTTGACCTCTGGGAGCCTGCAGTCTGGTAGAGAGCCGGGACTATCCACTATATTATAACTGTACGCAAGTTCTACCATCGTGGGGGAACTCAGTGGGAGTCCTTCAGAGGCAGGAGGGGGCTGCTGCTGTTGAAAGCATGGAGGAAATCACTGAGACCCCATGGAAAATATGATCTTAAGAGTCTTGTCGAATGGAAGAGACATTTTGCCCTTTGGGGTCTAGTTTGGCAAGTAGAATTTTGTCACGGAGAGACTGGGAATGGAGAGGGGGATGTTCCAGCGAAGGAAAGAACTTTTACGAGATAGAAGGAAGTAGTCACTTGAAGGCCTCAAGAGAGTAAGGAGTCGTCTCATACAATGCAGGAAAGCAGAGTGGCCCAGTGTGTTTGGTTGTGTGAGTGGTGGGTGATAAGCTGGAAAAGTAGGCTGGGGCCTGGACCAGGCAACCAGATGCTGTCAGTGCCCCACTCATGATTTCAGGCCTTACCATTGTATCCCAGCCTGCCAGCACCCGTGTCTCTTTGAAGGGTCTCTCTGCTGGCTGCTCTGCCCTCATACACAGCAGGTAGAAAGTGCATCACTCCCCCTGAACATTAGTCAATGACTGACTAGAGGTGGTGTATAAATGCCCCTGCTCTCTTGCTCCTTGAGTCAGGTTAGCTCTGAGAAAACTGACCATCATTTCCCAGATGTCCCCAACAGGAGTAAGCTCAGTTGCCCCCAGGGCTGACTTGCCTGATAACATGCTCTTCTTGGCTGCCTTCCGTTTCCTGTCTCACTTCTCTATTTCCTACTGGTGTTTCCTGGCATTTTATTATATGAACTAACATTTTGAGCTCAAGGCCTATTTCTAGGGAAACTCAGTCTAAAACAACATGGAAGTTAAGAAGATTGGACTTCAAGCAATAAGTGCTTCCTTAAGGCTAAGTCGTAATAGCCATTCTGTGCAGATAGTGTCTTATAACCTGCTGTCCTCCCCATGTGTTCTCCTGTGGCTGGGGGTATGTCCCAGATGGTCTTAATCACTGGGTACATATTGCAATGCATAACCCAAGAATGCACATACCCCAGTCTCTGCCCTTACTTGAAGATCTAACCCATCCTGGTACAATGCTGTTTCTTTCACTTCTACTATTGGTCACAAATTTCCAAGCTTCCTTCTTTTATAATTTCTTCCATGTTTAAAGAACTTCCTTTAGCCATTCTTTTAATGCAGGAAGCCAAAACTTTCACCCTTACCCAGAAGTAATAAAGCATCCCTCCCTTATCAATTAAATGCACTAAATATACAAGTTAAAAGACAAAGATTGGTAGAACAGATTTTTTAATTTTTTAAATTTTTATTTATTTTTAATTTTTTAAAGATTTTGTTTATTTATTTGACAGAGAGAGAGAGATCACAAGTAGGGAGAGAGGCAGGCAGAGAGAGGATGAAGCAGCCTCCCCGCCAAGTAGGGAGCCCGACATGGGGCTCGATCCCAGGACCCTGAGATCATGACCTGAGCTGAAGGCAGAGGCTTTAACACACTGACCCACCCAAGCGCCCCAGAACAGATTTTTTAAATGACCCAACTATATGCTGTGTATCTCTAAGAAGCTCACTTCATTTTTTTCCTTCAAATTTTTATTTAAATTTTAGTTAGTTAACATATAGTGCAATACTGGTTTCAGGAGAATTCAGTAATTCATCACTTACATATAATACCCAGCGTTCATCATAACAAGTGCCCTCCTTAATACCCATCACTGGGGCGCCTGGGTGGCTCGGTTGGTTAAGCACCTGCCTTTGGCTCAGGTCATGATCTCAGGGTCCTGGGATCAAGCCCCACGTCGGGCTCCCTGCTCTGCGGGAAGCCTGCTTCTCCCTCTCCCACTCCCCCTGCTTGTGTTCCCTCTCTCACTGTGTCTCTCTCTGTCAAATAAATAAATAAAATATTAAAAAAAAATATCCATCACCGTCTAAACCACCCATCTCCCCCCGTCAACTCTCAATTTGTTCTCTATTGTTAAGAGTCTCTTATGGTTTGTTTCTCTATCTCTTTTTCCCCCTTTCCATCTGTTCATCTGTTTTGTTTCTTAAATACCACATATGAGTGAAATCATATGGTATTTTTCTTTCTCTGACTAATTTCGCTTAGTATAGTATACTCTGGCTCTAACCACACTGTTATAAATGGCAAAATTTCATTATTTTTGATGGCTGAATAATATATATATTATATATGGATATATATAATATATATATATGTATATGTGTATATATATACACACACACACACCACACCTTCTTTTTCTATTCATTAGCTGATGGACACTTGGGCTGCTTCCATAGTTTGGCTATTGTTGATAATACTGCTATAAATATCAGGGTGCATGTATTCCTCTGAATCTTTATTTTTATAGCCTTTGGGCAAATACCTAGTAATGTAATTGCTGGATCATAAAGTAGTTCTATCTTTAACTTGTTGAAGATTCTCCATACTGTTTTCCAGAGTGGCTGCACCAGTTTGCATTCCCACCAACAGTGCAAGAGGGTTCTCCTTTCTCCACATCTTCCCCGACACCTCTTGTTTCTTGTGTTGTTAATTTTAGCCATTCTGACAGATGTGAGGGGATATCTCATCGTGGTTTTGATTTGTATTTCCCTGATAATGAGCGATCTTGAGCATCTTTTCATGTGTCTGTTAGCCATCTGGATGTCTTCTTTGGGAAAAAGTCATTCCTGTCTTCTGCCCATTTCTTAAGTGGATTACTTGTTTTTTGGCTGTTCTTTATAGATTTTAGATACTAACCCTTTATCACATATGTCACTTGTAAATATCTTCTCCCATTCCACAGACTGCCTTTTAGTTTTGTTGATTGTTTCCTTTGCCGTGCAGAAGTTTTTTTCTGGATGAAATCCCAACAGTCCAGTTTTACTTTTGTTCCTGTTGCTTCTGGCAACATGTCTAGTAAGAAGTTGCTACAGCTAAGGTCAAAGAGGTTGCTGCCTGTGTTCTCTAGAATTCTGATGGCTTCCTGTTTCATGTTTCATCTATTTTGAATTTATTTTTGTGTATGGTGTAAGAAAGTAGTCCGGTTTCATTCTCCTGCATGCTGCTGTCCAGTTTAACCAACAGCATTTGATGAAGAGACTCTTTTTCCCATTGGATATTCTTTTCTGCTTTGTCAAAGATTAATTGACCAAGGAAGCTCACTTCAAATATAAAAATATAGGTAGGTTAAAAGTAGAAGGATGAAGAAAGATATAGCATGTAAATATTAATCAAAAGAAAGCAGAGGAGTGCCTGGGTGGTTCAGCTGGTTAAGCATCTGCCTTCAGCTCGGGTCGTGATCAGGGTCCTGGGATCGAGTCCTGCATCGAGGTCCCTGCTCAGTGGGCGGTTTGCTTCTCCCTCTCCCTCTGCTCCTCCTCCCTGCCTGTGTTCTCTCTCTCTCTCTCGCTCAAATAAATAAAATCTTAAAAAGAAAAAAAAAGCAGAAGTGGCTATATTAATATCAGGCAATTAGACTTCAGAGCAAAGAAAATGACCAGGGACACAGAGAGGCATTACATAATGATGAAGGGGTCAATCCACCAAGAAGACATAGCAATCCTAAATACGCATGTACCAAGCAATAGAGCTGCAAAATATGTGAAGCAAAAATTGAAAGAAATGAAAGGAGAAATAGACAAATCTATAATCATACTCAGAGACCTCAAAACCCATCTCTTGACAACTAATAGAACAACTGCTACAACCCCTGGCTGGCTCAGCTGGTGGAATGTGTGACTCTTGACCTTACAGTTGTAGGTTCGAGGACCACATTGGGCATAGAGATTACCCAAAAATAAAATCTTTAAAAAAAGGAAAATCAGCAAACATATAGCAGAACCGAACAACATTATCAATCAATAGGACCTAATTGATGTTTATAGAACATTTTCCCTAACAATAGCAAAGTACACCTTCTTTTCAAGTGAGCAAGGAGCAGATGCCAATGTACACTATATATTTTGGGCCATAAAACAAACCTAAACTTGAAAAGAATTGAAATCATACAGACTGTATTCTGACCACAGTGGAATAAAACTACACATCAATAACAGAAAGATAAAAGACACTTGGGACAAACACTTGGTAACTAAATAATAGAATTAAAACAAATCATGGGTCAAAGAGGAAATCTCAAGGGAAATAAAAGAAATACACTGAATTGAGTGAAAATGAAATCACAATGTTTTAAAATGTATGAGACAGAGCTCACAGTGCCAAGAGGGAAATTTACAGCATTAAATGCTTACGTTAGAAAAAAAAAGTTGCAAATCAACGATCTAAGCTCCTACCACAAAAAGATTAGAAAAGAAAAATTCTCAACAAAGTGAATCCAAAGGGAATGTCCTCATAATAAAAGCCACATATGACAAGCCCATAACGAACATCATATTCAGCTTTTCTTCTAAGACTGGAAATAAGACAAGGACACCCACTCTTGCCACTTACATTCAACATAGTAGTGGAAGTCCCAGCCAGAGTAATTAGGCAAGAAAAAGAAATAAATACATCCAAATTGAAAAAGGAGACATAAAACTGTCATTATTTGCAAATGATGTGATATTATATGTGGAAAACCCTAAAGACTCCACCAAAAAACTGTTAGATCCAATACATGCATTCAGTAAAGCTACAGTATTCAAAATCAATATATAAACATCAGTTAGATCTCTATACACTAAAAATGAATTATCAGAAAGAGAAATTAAGAAAACCATCACATTCACAATTACATCTAAAAGAATAAAATACCTGGAACATCTCAAAGGATTTATTCCACTCCTTCTAAAAATGGAGATGTTAAACTTATGAGGCTTATTTAATATGTTAAATTACATGGAAGCATTGTCAAATAGGTAATGATAAAACTTCTTAGGTTATATTGTATAGGCTAATGTTATTAATATAAATATTCCAGAAATTATATAAAATTCCAAGAAATCTGATATGACTTGCTATAATGTTACCAGTCCACACTCCAGTTATTATCTTTAAAAGTCATATGTTATAGAAATAACCATGTTTCCTTGTCAGTTCCTTTGTAATGAACTCTCATCAGATCTTTAATAATGGACATTTCTAGGGGCACCTGGCTGGCTCAGTCAGAAGAGCATCTGACTCTTGATCTCAGAATTGTGAGTTTGAGCCCCATGTTAGGTATAGAGATTACCTAAATAAATAAAACTTAAAAATCATATAAAAAATAATGGATATTTTTAAGTCTCTGGTCCTTAACAGTTATTATTCTACTCTGATGCTTTTTTCAAAAGTATACCCACAAATGTTATTCATCTTCAAAGAGACTCATGGAAAGAGTTCCAACAAAGTACAGATTTCTGATAATGACGTCATAAAATTGAAATGAATTGGGTAAGAATTTCTAGGACTAATGGAAAACCTGGCTTCAAATAGCAAAAATTAATAACATGGGGCTGAATGAACTGACAAGAATGATTAGAATTTCTATGTCTTTTTGGTTAAAATGTTGCTGGTTCTTTAACCTTTACTTTCTAGATATGAGGACACCTTTCCACTAAAGCTAGATATGTTTTATATCAATTTAGTAAAATGTGCCTTTGTAAACCAAAATGAAACATTTGTCTTTCTCTCCCTTCCCGATCCCCCCAGAATTTGGAAACTCTTGAGCTCATTTTCACATGGCAATATAATTAGTTATTTACATAAGTGCAATGAAAATCTGTTCTCCTTGAAACAAAACACAATTTAAAATATTGGTTATATTGCCAAGACTTTAACTGGACTGTCATTTTTAAGAGAGATGTGCATAGACTCAGATATGACCAGAAAGTTTTTAAGGGATTAAAATGGACTTCTATGGAGCCAATAAATTCCTGAGCTCAGAGGCTTTTAGAAGTTCAATCTGAGATTCCTTATATGAAAGTTTCCGCAGGGGCACCTGGGTGGCTCAGTTGGTTAAGCATCTGACTTCAGCTCAGGTCATGATCTCAGGGCCCTGGGATTGAGCCCTGCATCAGGCTCCCCACTCAGCAGGGAGTCTGCTTCTCCCTCTGCCCCTCCCCCTGTTCATGCTCTTTCTCTCTTGAATAAATAAATAAATAAAATATGTTTTTTTAGTTTCTCAATAAATATATTTTTAATTGACATATAATGTATTGTTTGTCCCAGGGGCACAGGTCTGTGAATCATCAGGCTTACACATTTTACAGCACTCACCATAGCACATACCCTCCCCAATGTCCATAACCCAGCCACCCTACAAAAAAATTTTTTTTTAACGTTTCAGCAAAGCAGTCTTATAAGAGTTTATATGGTCAGTGGAAGGTGCAAGATGACAGAGGNGTAACCCAGCCACCCTACAAAAAAAATTTTTTTTTAAAGTTTCAGCAAAGCAGTCTTATAAGAGTTTATATGGTCAGTGGAAGGTGCAAGATGACAGAGGAGTAGGAGACCTAAATATCTTTGGGTCCCAGCAGTTCAGCTAAACAGTTATCAAACCAATCTGAACACCTACAAACTCAACAGGATATAGAAGAGAAGAAGAGCAGCAATTCTAGGAACAGAAAATCAACCCTTTTCTGGAAGGTAGGATGTGTGGAGAAGTGAATCTGAGGCAACCTATGGCAAGAGAGACTGCGGGGGGAGGGGCTGGTTCCTGGCAAGTGACAGAGCAGCAGAGCACAAAACCGGAACTTTTAGAAGTTGTCTCCACTGAGGGATGTTGCTCCAGAGCTAAGTAGGAGGTGGAGCCCTTGTGGGGACAGTGTGGTCTCAGGACCCACGGGAACACAAAAAGACCAGGGGTCTGAGTGTGGCAGAGCTCCCAGAGTGGGGAAGCCAGCTGCAGAGATGGAGCTGGGGGGGAGGGGGCTTTCAGCTCAGGGTTATCTTAAACCATGATCCAAGACACAATCAGGCCACTGCTCTTCAAGTGGGGACCCCACAAGTGGCAGATACGGGAGACTCACCTTCCTCCTTCGGGAAGAGCGATGCAGGAGTGTGCTGGAGGAATTCGCTGGGCCAGAGATTGGGAGGCCGCCATCTTCATTCCCGTCCTCCAAATCTGTACGGAAAGCGCTCAGGGAACAAAAGCTCCCGAGAGTGAAACCAAGCAGCTTCGCTCTCTGAACCAGGCCACTTAGCCTGGCCCCTGACATGGGTGGTGCAATTCTGCCTCCAGCAAACACATTTGAGAATCAATACAACAGGCCCCTCGCCCAGAAGATCAATAAGAACATCCAGCCAAGACCAAGTTCACTGATCAATAAGAACCGCAAAACTTCAGAGCTACAGGAATACAGCACATAGAATTCATGGCCTTTTCCCCATGATTATTTAGTTTTTCAAAGTTAAATTTAAAAACATTTTTTTCTTATTCTATTTTTAAAATTTGTCCTCTTTCCTATTTTAACGTTTAACTATTTTATCTTATCAATACCCTTTTAAAAATCTCTTTAAAAAAATCTCTTTAAATCTTCATTGTTATAGTCATATTCTATCCCTTCATTGTATTTAAACTTATTTTTTGTATAAAAATAGGTTTTTCTTTCTTTAAAATTTTGGGATACGGTTTCTTCTAGTAGATCAAAATATACCTAAATCTAGCACGTGGCTTTTTTCAGTCTCCAACTTGATCACATTCTTTCCCCTTTTTTATTTTTATTTTTTTATTTTTTTATTTTTTTTTAAGATTTTGTTTATTTGACACAGAGAGAGAGATTACAAGTAGGCAGAGAGGCNCGTGGCTTTTTTCAGTCTCCAACTTGATCACATTCTTTCCTCTTTTTAAAAAATTTTTTCAACCAACTTATCTTATCAATTCCTTTTTTAGAATCTTTTTAAATTTTCATTTTTATAGTCATATTCCATCCCTTCATTGTGTTTATCCTTATTTTTGTATATATATAAGTTTTTCTTTCTTTAAAATTTGGGGAGGCAGTTTCTTCTAACAGACCAAAATACACCCCAAATCAAGTGTGTGGCTCTGTTCTATTCACTATATATACATACATACATACATATACACACACATACATACCATATATGTATGTGTATATATATACACACATACACCATATATGTATGTGTATATATATACACACCATATATATATATATTCCCCCCCCTTTCTTCTCCCCCTGGTTTTGGGTCTCTTCTGACTTGGCTAGTATATATTCTTCTCGGGTCGTTGCTACTCTTTTAATATTTTGTTCTTTCAGTCGTCTATTCTTATCTGGATAAAAAGACAAGGCGGAAATACCACACACACACACAAAAAGAACAAGAGGCAGTACTGATGGCTAGGGACTTAATCAATATGGACATTAGTAATATGTCAGAACTAGAGTTCAGCATATGATCCTCTCAATAGATGCTGAAAAAGCATTTGACAAAGTACAGCACCCTTTCTTAATCAAAACTCTTCATAGTGTAGGCATAGAGGGTACATACCTCAATATCATCAAAGCCATCTACGAAAAACCCACAGCGAATATCATTCTCAATGGAGAAAAACTGAGAGCTTTTCCCCTAAAGTCAGGAACACGGCAAGGCTGTCCACTATCACCACTGCTATTCAACATAGTACTAGAAGTCCTAGCCTCAGCAATCAGACAACAAAAAGAAATAAAAGGCATCCAAATCGGCAAGGAAGAGGTCAAACTCTCACTCTTTGCAGATGATATGATACTTTATGTGGAAAACCCAAAGGACTCCACTCCAAAACTGCTAGCACTCATACAGGAATTCAGTCAAGTGTCAGGATATAAAATCAATGCACAGAAATCAGTTGCATTTCTATATACCAACAACAAAACAGAAGAAAGAGAAATTAAAGAGTCAATCCCATTTACAATTGCACCCAAAACCATAAGATACCTAGGAATAAACCTAACCAAAGAGGCAAAGAATCTGTATTCAGAAAACTATAAAGTACTCATGAAAGAAATTGAGGAAGACACAAAGAAGTGGAAAAACATTCCATGCTCATGGATGGGTAGAATAAATATTGTGAAAATGTCTATGCTACCTAGAGCAATCTACACATTTAATGCAATCCCCATCAAAATACCAGCAATTTACTTCAAAGAAATGGAACAAATAATCCTAAAATTTATATGGAACCAGAAAAGACCCCGAATAGCCAAAGGAATGTTGAAAAAAAAAAGCAAAGTTGGCGGCATCACAATTCCAGATTTCAAGCTCTATTACAAAGCCGTCATCATCAAGACAGTATGGTACTGGCACAAAAACAGACACATAGACCAGTGGAACAGAATAGAGAACCCAAAAATGGACCCTCAACTCTATGGTCAACTAATCTTCGACAAAGCAGGAAAGAATGTCCAGTGGGAAAAAGACAGTCTCTTCAACAAATGGTGTTGGGAAAACTGGTCAGCCACATGCAGAAAAATGAAACTGGATCATTTCCTGACACCACACACAAAAATAGACTCAAAATGGATAAAAGACCTCAATGTGAGAAAGGAATCCATCAAAATCCTCGAGGAGAACACAGGCAGCAACCTCTTCGACCTCAACCGCAGCAACTTCTTCCTAGGAACCTCACCAAAGGCAAGGGAAGCAAGGGCAAAAATGAACTATTGGGACTTCATCAAGATTAAAAGCTTTTGCACAGCAAAGGAAACAGTCAACAAAACCAAAAGACAACTGACAGAATGGGAGAAGATATTTGCAAATGACATATCAGATAAAGGGCTAGTATCCAAAATCTATAAAGAGCTTCTCAAACTCAACACCCATAAAACAAATAACCCAGTCAAGAAATGGGCAGAAGACATGAACAGACATTTCTCCAAAGAAGACATCCAAATGGCCAACAGACACATGAGAAAGTGCTCAACATCACTCGGCATCAGAGAAATACAAATTAAAACCACAGCGAGATACCACCTTACACCAGTCAGAATGGCTAAAATCAACAAGTCAGGAAATGACAGATGTTGGCGAGGTTGCGGAGAAAGGGGAACCCTCCTACACTGTTGGTGGGAATGCAAACTGGTGCAGCCACTCTGGAAAACAGTATGGAGATTCCTCAAAAAGTTGAAAATGGAGCTACCCTACGACCCAGCAATCGCACTACTGGGTATTTATCCTAAAGACACAAAGGTAGTGTTCCTCAGGGGCACGTGCACCCGAATGTTTATAGCAGCAATGTCCACAATAGCCAAACTATGGAAAGAACCTAGATGTCCATCAACAGATGAATGGATAAAGAAGATGTGGTATATATATACAATGGAATACTATGCAGCTATCAAAAGAAACGAAATCTTGCCATTTGCAACGACATGGATGGAACTGGAGGGTATTATGCTGAGCGAAATAAGTCAATCAGAGAAAGACAATTATCATATGATCTCTCTGATATGAGGAACTTGAGGGTCAGGGTGGGGGGTTGTGGGGGGTAGGGAGGGAAAAATAATGAAACAAGATGGGATGGGGAAGGAGACAAACCATAAGAGACTTCTAATCTCATAAAACAAACTGAGGGTTACTGGGGGGTGGGAGGGTAGGGATAGGGTGGATGGGTTATGGACATTGGGGAGGGTTTGTGCTTTGGTGAGGGCTGTGAAAGATGTAAGCCTGATGATTCACAGACCTGTACCCCTTGGGAAAATAATAAAAATAAAATTAAAAAAAAAAAAAAGAACTAGAGTTCAGAATCATGATTACCAAGGTGCTAGCTGAGCTTGAAAAAAGCATGGAAGATACTACAGAATCCCTTTCTGGAGAAATAAGATCCTTTTCTGGAGAAATAAAAGACTAAAATCTAACCAAGTTGAAATCAAAAAAGCTATTAATGAGGTGCAGTAAAAAATAGAGGCTCTTACTGCTAGAATAAATGACGCAGAAGTGAGAACCAAATGATGGAGAATAAAGAAGCTGAGAAAAAGAGAGACAAACAACTACTGAACCATGAGGGGAGAATTTGAGAGATAAGTGGTACCATAAGATGAAATAATATTAGAATAATTGGGATCCCAGAAAAAGAAGAAAGAGAGAGAGGGGCAGAAAGTATATCGGAGCAAATTGTAGCAGGGAATTTCCTTAACTTGGCGAAGGGAACAAGCATCAAAATCCAGGAGGTACAGAGAACCCCCCTCAAAATCAATAAATATAGGTCCACACCCCATCATCTAGTAGTAAAACTTACAAGTCTCAGTGACAAAGAGAAAATCCTGAGAGCAGCTTGGGACAAGAGGTCTGTACCATACAATGGTAGAAATATTAGATTGACAGCAGACCTATCCACAGAGACCTGGCAGGCCAGAAAGGACTGGCATGATATTTTCAGAGCACTAAATGAGAAAAATATGCAGCCAAGAATACTATATCCAGCTAAGCTGTCACTGAAAATAGAAGGAGAGATAAAAAGTTTCCAGGACAAACAAAAGCTAAAGAAATTTGCAAACACCAAGCCAGCCCTACAGGAAATATTGAAAGGGGTCCTCTAAGCAAAGAGAGAACCTAAAAGTAACAGACCAGAAAGGAACAGAGGCAACACACAGTAACAGTCACCTTATAGGCAATACAATGGCACTAAATTCATCTCTTTCAATAGTTACCTGGAATGTAAATGGGCTAAATGCCCCAAGCAAAAGACACAGGGTATCAGAATGGATAAAAAAACAAGACCCATCGATATGCTGTCTACAAGAAACTCATTTTAGACCCAAAGACATCTCCAGATTTAAAGTGAGGGGGTGGAAAACAATTCACCATGCTAATGGACATCAAAAGAAAGCTGGGGTGGCAATCTTTATATCAGATAAATTAGATTTTAAGCCAAAGAGTATAAGAGATAAGGAAGGACACTATATCATACTTAAAGGATCTGTCTAACAAGAAGATCTAACAATTTTAAATATCTATTCCCCTAATATGGGAGCAGCCAATTATATAAACCAATTAATAACAAAATCAAAGAAACACATTGACAAGAATACAATATTAGTAGGGGACTTTAACACCCCCCTTACTGAAATGNACACTACTAGAACTCATACAGGAATTTAGTAAAGTGTCAGGATATAAAATCAATGCACAGAAATTAGTTGCCTTTCTATACACCACAGCAAGACAGAAGAAAGAGAAATTAAGGAGTCAATTCCCATTTACAATTGCACCCAAAACCATAAGATACCTAGGAATAAACCTAACCAAAGAGGCAAAGAATCTGTATTCAGAAAACTATAAAGTACTCATGAAAGAAATTGAGGAAGACACAAAGAAGTGGAAAAACATTCCATGCTCATGGATGGGTAGAATAAATATTGTGAAAATGTCTATGCTACCTAGAGCAATCTACACATTTAATGCAATCCCCATCAAAATACCAGCNATCAATTTTTTTTCAAAGAAATGGAATAATCCTAAAATTTATATGGAAGCAGAAAAGACTCTGAATAGCCAGAGGAATGTTGAAAAAGAAAACCAAAGTTGGGGATCACAGTTCCAGACTTCAAGCTCTATTACAAAGCTGTAATCATCAATACAGTATGGTACTGGCACAAAAACAGACACATAGACCAGTGGAACAGAATAGAGAACCCAAAAATGGACCCTCAACTCTATGGTCAACTAATCTTCGACAAAGCAGGAAAGAATGTCCAGTGGNATCTCTTCAACAAATGATGTTGGGAAAATTGGACAGCCTCATGCAGAAGAATGAAACTGGACCATTTCCTTATACCACACACAAAAATAGACNCTCAAAATGGATAAAAGACCTCAATGTGAGAAAGGAATCCATCAAAATCCTCGAGGAGAACACAGGCAGCAACCTCTTCGACCTCAACCGCAGCAACTTCTTCCTAGGAACCTCACCAAAGGCAAGGGAAGCAAGGGCAAAAATGAACTATTGGGACTTCATCAAGATTAAAAGCTTTTGCACAGCAAAGGAAACAGTCAACAAAACCAAAAGACAACTGACAGAATGGGAGAAGATATTTGCAAATGACATATCAGATAAAGGGCTAGTATCCAAAATCTATAAAGAACTTATCAAACTTAACACCCAAAGAACAAATAATCCAATCAAGAAATGAGCAGAAGACATGAACAGACATTTCTGCAAAGACATCCAAATGGCCGACAGACACATGAAAAAGTGCTCAACATCACTCGACATCAGGGAAATACAAATCAAAACCACAGTGAGATACCACCTCGCGCCAGTCAGAATGGCTAAAATTAACAAGTCAGGAAATGACAGATGTTGGTGAGGATGCAGAGAAAGGGGAACCCTCCTACACTGTTGGTGGGAATGCAAGCTGGTGTAGCCACTCTGGAGAAAACAGTATGGAGGTTCCTCAAAAAGTAGAAAATAGAGCTACCTTATAAGCCAGCAATCGCACTACTGGGTATTTACCCTAAAGATACAAATGTAGTGATCCAAAGGGGCACGTGACCCCGAATATTTATAGCAACAATGTCCACAATAGCCAAACTAAGGAAATAGCCAAACTAGATGTCCATCAACAGATGAATGGATAAAGATGTGGTGTATATATATACAATGGAATATTACGCAGCCATCAAAAACCTCAAAATCTTGCCATTTGCAACGACATGGAGGGTATTATGCTAAGTGAAATAAGTCAATCAGAGAAAGACAATTATTATATGATCTCTCTGATATGAGGAATTTGAGAGGCAGGGTTGGGGGGTTGTGGCGGATAGGGAAGGAAAAAATGAAACAAGATGGGATCAGGAGGGAGACAAACCTTAAGAGACTCTTAATCTCAGGAAACAAACTGAGGGTTGCTGGGGGGTAGAGGGGGAGGGATAGGGTGGCTGGGTTATGAACATTGAGGAGGGTATGTGTTATAGTGAGTGTTGTGAATTGTGTAAGACTGATGATTCACAGACCTGTACCCCTGAAGCAAATAATACATTATATGTTAATAAAATTTTTTAAAAAAGAGTTTATATGGTCAAATCCTATTCTTGCTACACTTATGTAAATAACCAGGCCAAGCTGAATGCAAACAAATCCATTTCACTGTGATTATCTGGGAAAACTCATGGGCTTAATTGCAGAGAAAAATTGTTTGTATTTTTTCGATATTAGATTCTAATCATGTTATTGTCTCGAGGTTTTGTGATAGGTCTATTAAATTGGACTGGACCCTGAATTCTTCTAGTTTCCTTAACTATCCAGCCATGACTTTCCAAAATAACATCCAATTTTATTCCACCCTTCTGAGTTGGAGTCTCTAGGAACAAAGACTGCCCTTGAACCTCCTTGAAAAAGACTATGCAAGGTCCTCCTCACTGCAAGGACCTGAAGCTTGGGTACAGATCTCACAGCTAAAGAAAACTCATCTGACAGCTGGTCTTATGTGAATAAAGGCTGGAGACCCTCTGCATTGAATGACTAGGACGAGAAGCAGCTGACATCAATTTAGGCTGCTTGGGCCCAAAATATTTTGAACATGAAATCCTCTCTTCCCTTTCTTTCCTTGATCTGGCATTGGCCTGGAAAGATAACACCATCATTTGAATCTCCCAGGCTATTGCTGGGGGGGGGGTAACTCTAGATTGATTGATTGATTGATTGATTAGGCAAGAGGGAAAGAGAGCAGGTGCATGTGCTTATGGGGGCATGAGAAGCAGGGCACAGGGAGAGAGGGAGAGAGAGAAAATCCTATCAGGCTCTATGCTTCACACCCAGCAGACAGGGGGGCTTGATCTCAGATCCTGAGATCATGACCTGAGCTGAAATCAAGAGTCAGACACTTAAGTGACTGAGCTACCCAGGTGCCCCCATCTCTGGAATTTAGAACAGATTTTTTATTTCAGGCTAGGAGAAAACCTAGCCTAACTAACCACTGGTCTTTTGATCTACTTAGCTTGTTACCTTTAGGTTTGGGCTTCTGATTTAGGACCATTATATAAACTGGGTTTATTATTGTTATTATTTTTAAATATTTTATTTATTTTTTTGAGCAAGAGAGAGAGAGTGAGAGCACCAGCAGGGGGAGGGACAGAGGGAGAGGGAGTAGTAGACTCTCTGCTGAGCATGGAGCCTGACATGGGGCTCGATCCCAGGACCCCAAGATCATGACCTGAGCTGAAAGCAGACACTTAACTGACTGAGCCACCCAGGCACCCCTGGGTTTATTATTCTGCTCCTTGTTTGTTTTGTGCAATTATTTTTAATTCCTGTAACCATTGCCCGTCAAACCTTTGTAGAAATTACAAACCCGATGGGTGGTGCTGGCTCAAGGTTCAAGATGACCTCTAGCACTTATAACCTTGATAAGATAAAGATTTGAAATGGGAAATACCAAAGAGTTCTTTCTCTTACCCTTCCTTGTTACTCAAATGTGGTCTTAAATAGCTTCCATTTCCTATGCACTCTCCCTTTGACAAGCAACATGACAATTGGGAAAGGTGCTTCCCAGCTCCAAAGGACAAACCCACTAAATATGGAACGTCTGACTCTTGAACAGTGATGATTTCAAGAAAAGATCTTGATCAAAAGAGGGGAAAGTGAAAATGAATAAAGGAAACCTCATTCACCAAAAATGGAGCAGGGACTGGGACAAGGGGCTGGCTCAGTAGGGAAAGGATGCAACACTTAATCTCAGGATCGGAGTTCAAGCCCCACATTGGGTGTGGAGCCTACTTAAATTTAAAAAAAAATGAAGTGGGAAGTCATGAAGGGAGAGCATTCATGCACCACCACTCACATAGACCAGTAGGAAGAAGGGAGATGTCCTCTCTGCCAGGCAACCACAGCCACTTCCAGCTCTCATTTTCCTCCAATGAAGTTTTGTTTGAAACAACCCTTCCCAACTTCCTCCTTTCCTCTGTAGAAGGATGTTCTCCTTTGTTCTCCCAACCTGACCATGGTTCCCTCTAGTTTGCAGTTTCTCTAGTCCAGAATAAACTCAATTGTTGTTCCCTAAGCTTTGTTGTTTGTTTTTATACCTTTTAATACTTTTTTAAATACTTTTGACAGTAGATAGATAATATATTTTTCAAAGATTTTATTTAAATTCAAAAAAGATTTTATTTATTTATCTTTTTGGGGGGCAGGGCAGAGGGAGAAGGAAAGAAAGACTCTCAAGCAGGCTCCCCACTGAGCGTGGAGCCTGGGGGAGGGCTTAATCTCACCACCCTGAGACCACAACCTGAGCCAAAATCAAGTCAGATGCCAAATGACTGAGCTGCCCAGGTGTCCCAATACTTACGTTTATTGATTGACGCCTTATGAGAAAACACTACCAAACATGGAGGCATTTTATTTACCCAGCACCAATAGGTCATGAGGGATTGCACAGAATTTAATTTTCTAAATAACATAAAGTTACCTCTCTAAGTAATGTAAAAACATTTGATGGGCATTTTGCCAAAATACATCTCCCTGGGTTTTTTTGGCACAAAAACAAAAGGAAGAATTCCATACCGGAGTTTGCAGGGAACCAGCCAAAAGTACTGACTCCATTTCTTTGCTTTGAAGAAGACTCAGGTTTTACTGAATAAGAATGTTCAGGAGCAAATCCAATCTTAATGGAGAAATCTTTATTATAACCCTCTCCTCCTCCTCAGTCCCGCAGAGCCTTCTGCTGAAGAAAATCTCCAGGTTCCGCCCAGGACAGCAGGGCCAAGAGCAGGGCCCAGGTATCCTTGGGTTTCAAATTCAACAGTTATCATTGCTGCTGTCTTTGGAATAAAGAGATGTATCTTTGTACCCATTTTTCCTTTGGGTGTGCACAGACTTTATGGCCTTTTTTGGTAGTGAATCTGTGGAAAAGAGAAGCTGACAGTCACTACTGAGAACTTTTGCCGTCTGTAGAGATGGGAGGGGGAGGTCAGCCCCTTGACTCACTTTCTCTCATAGTCTCTGTCATAGTCTCTGCACCTGTCAGTCTCTGCTCCCTCTTCTGGTCCTTGCTTTCCCCTCTGCCCTGTTTTCCACTGGAGCCCATGCTCCCAGGCCTATCTCCTCCAGGCAATAATTTCCAACAGCTTTAGTGCAAAGCATGTAACCTGGACCATGCCTCTTAATTGTTTTGCTTTAACCTAGAAGCTTTATTGAGATAAAATTCACACACCATGAAATCCACTCTTTTAGAGTGTATCATTTTAATTCATTGGTTTTTTAATAGATCCATGCATGATGCAAACATCACCACCATCCATTTTAGAACATTAGCTTAACCCCACCCTCTGCCAAAAGTCTTTATTATTTTTAATTCATGGAATCATAGCACATCAGGTCTTCAAGCAAAAACACAAGGTCAAAGTCTGTCATGCTGCTCAATTCTTAACCACATTATCATGGGTTGTTGTTGGCAATGGCTGTTTATATAGAATTCCTGCATTCCTTAAGACACTGGACACTCATGAAGAGTGGGGGTTGTGCTTGCTATCCTGAGTGTCCTCCAGCCTCAGAAGTGGTGAGAGCCTAGGTTGGAGGTGCTCTAGCCTGGAGCAGCTTGCTGGGCATAGCAGTATTTACGGGGCGGGGGGGGGGGGGGCTCTCAGGCTGGCCCCATGCCGGGGAGAAGAACCAAAAGGATATGGGGCACCTGGGTAGCTCAGTTGTTACATGTTTGCCTTTGGCTCAGGTCATGCTCCCAGGATCCTGGGCTCAAGCCCCGCATCTGGCTCCCTACTCAGCAAGAAGCTTGCTTCTCCCTCTCCCACTCCCCCTGCTTGTATTTGCGCTCTCTCTCTCTCTCTCTGTCTCTCTCTGTCAAATAAATAAATATTAAAAAAAAGATGGGAAAATGGGGGAGAAGCAGGACTTTGTGAACCTTTGAAATTTCTTTGACATCACTCCCATTGAAAGATGGGGATTTGTGTCCCCTCCCCTCAAATTAAGGCCAACATTAGGGACTGGTTGACCAGTAGATTGTGGCAGAGCTGATGCTGTGTGACCTCATAGGCTAAATCACAGAAGGTTCTAGAGCTTCTGCCTGGTTCAGTGGGGCACTTATACTGGAGCTTTGAAACAGCTTGTAAGGATGGCCCCCACCCCAGGTAATGACACCCAACTGACCCAAACTGACCCAACAGAGGCACCACACAGAGAGGCCCCAAAGAGAGATGCCGCCTGCTGCTCCAACTCCAGCTCCATCTGACTCTATCCCCTCAAGAGATGACACACTAGAACCATCCAGACGAGCCCTGCTGAAAGTCCTGCCCCACAGCGATCGGAAAGTGATCACTGTTGTATTAGCCACTGAGTTTGGGGACAGTCTGTCCCACAGTGATTGATAACTGATGTTGGCCTCTCCCCTTCCCTTTACAAATGAGGAAACTTGACTTGCTCAAGGTCACATAGCTTGTAAGTGAGGGAGCCACTGCTTCCAGCCCAGCTCAGGGCTCTTTGCCAGGTGTTACATGTTGACATCTTAAAAGCCCCAGAAAGCTTTAAATCAAGACACAAAGGAGAAGCCTCTGAGCCCCAGAGTGTGCCCCTCCACAATTAGGCACTCATGCACCCCTTGCTGTCCCTGTCTCAGAACAATGACATTCAGGTCTACCACTGGAGCCCCCTCTCCCTGCTTTTGCACTGTTCTCTGCTATTTGGGAACCCCTGCCCTTGGGAGCAGCAACCAGCCCTTTCCTGTGTATTTGCATTTAAAGACGGCTTCCATCTGCCAAACTCGTACTATGTGCAGGCACAGTGCCAGAGACTTTGCGTGTGATATCTCATTTATTCCTGCCATGGCCCTGTGTTCTCTCTCCCACTACTGACGAGCCCAGCATGACTTGGCTGCTGTCTGCCTGTCCGTCTGTAGGTGACACGTTCTGCCCATATACCTGCTGCTCTCTGCCTGGCACATCCTTGCTCCACTCCAGAACAAGGTCATTCCCACTTATCCTTGGGAGGTCTCAGTGCACCTGCCATGTCCTCTGGGATACCTTTCCCACACCAAGTTAGGTCCTCACATGACGATGATGGAGACTGGCAGAATATGCCAAACCAAAATATGCCACTTTGGCAGAAGGATTATTTTGAACTAAACACACGTAAACAAAACAAAACCAAAAAACCCCAGCAGGTCCAAGAAGGGTGTTCTGAACTCCTGTTCTTCCTGAAAGCAGTAGAATTCCCATGTGAAAGATATCCTTCTTGTACCAGGGGGAAAGAAATATTCCTATCACCAGTGATAGGACGTCAAGGCCAAGAGAGTTCTTTACAAACAGACCTTGTGAAGGTAAGTCTTACTATCCTGGACAGCCTACCCTATAGATTTTAGTCACATCAACTACACAATCGACTCTCTCTGTTCAAGCTAGCTTGAAAGCACTCAGGTTTCGCCACTTCTTTGGGTCTTCAATTTCCTATGGGGGCTCTGGTGTACATGTAAAAATTTGTATGCTTTTTTTTCCTTTCCATTAATCTGTCTTATTCAATTTCCTTCTCAGTCTCCCCCAGAGCCCCTATGAGGACAGAGATAAATTTCTGCCTCCCCTACAAGACAAATTCCCTCCTGCTCTCTTCATTACATTATCTATTTTGTGCAAACGCCCTTAGCAGCCTTTTCTTATGCTAAGAGTAAGGTCTATAAGGGCTGTCCTCTCTTTTATACTCAGCACTTGGCACACTGCTTGGCACATGGTATGAAAGTTAGGAAACCAAGGCTCCAGGGTCACACTCTTTAGTGGCAGAGGCAAAGTGACAACCCAAGTTACCAGAGTCCTATCCTGAGCTTTGTCTTCGTGCTGTGGGGGTCTGCCCTGTGCCCAGGCACTAAAGTAGCCGGTGGGGACCCTGAAAGTCCAAACAAGAAATACTCACATCACAGCCTGCAGGGAGCAGCTGTTCCTGGTGAATTTATAGGAATACACCAACTTCCAGGGAAGGATCTTGTGGCTATATTTGAAGCAGCAGAAGTTGGCCACATCACTGCCACCTAAAAAACAGGGAGAGAAAGGAGCTGGGAGGGGACCCTTTGCTTCTACACCCAGCCCACCCCGGCGAAGGGAGTGGGACAGCTCCATACGTGTGGCATCCCCACGATGGACACTCAGGATGATGATCAGGAGAACAAGAAAGCCAACGGCAAAGCTCTTCATGGTGCTGCAAGCTGGGCCCTTCACAGCCTTCTCCCAAATTCCTCCTGACTCCACCTGACCCCCTTTTATAGGGCTAAGTTGTCCCTGAAGAGAATTCCAGAGAAATTTGTGGTTGAGAACAAAAGCAGCTCTTCTGACCCTATAGTGGAAGAGCAACCTGATACCTTTTGAAGAAGATTGGCAAGAAAGGAAATATCATCTGAGGGAAGGGGAGGAGCCAGCACACCATTGGGAGTTTCTGCCTGGATGTTTTTTGTCCCAACCAATGTTTTGTTGTTTGAAAAGCAAAAGCAGAGGAAATGAAATAATGGTTCTCCAGAACTGACCTAAAATACTTTGAACACAAATGATGTCCTGGATTATTGATTTCTGGCTCTTGACCAAAGCCTTTTTTGCTTTTTAAGTATTGCTTCTCTCTCTCTCCCTCTCTCTCTCTCCCTCTCTTTCTCTCTCATAAAGATTTTATTTATTTATTTGAGAGAGAGAGAGAGAGAGAGAATATGAGAGGGGGGAGGGTTAGAAGGAGGAGCAGACTCCCTGATGAGTAGGGGCTCAATCCTGCGACTCCGGGATCATGACCTGAGCCAAAGACAGACGCTCAACTGACTGAGCCCCCCGGGCACCCCAACATGGCTTATCTCTTGATGAGGCATGGACGGTCTCAGAACACGAGCATAGAGCAGCCTGGTCACAACAATGAATGTTCAAGAACAAGGTTCTGGCAGGTACCCAGACTCAGTGGCTCCCAACACTCTACCCTTGGTGCCAGAGCTGTTTGGGGGCACTTAGAGCTATCTCATCTGGTTTAGAGGGTCCCAAACCTGACAGAACTTCACAATTGCCTGGAGCCTGGAAAAAAAACACCACCACCAAAACACATAATGATATTCTCTGTTCCTGCTTTGTACCCCCTGGGTCATACTCTTTGAGAAAGACACCCTGGAATCTATATTTTAGCCAGATTTGACTAAAATGGGGAAAGCGTATTCTAGAGTGGGGCAGTGAATTTCGCTGAGTCTCAGGGAGGGGTAGAGCAGGACTTTCAAATTTGTATCTACCCCCTGATAATGCCCCACTGGAGCTTTAAAAATTTGAGTTTAAGGCCAAAAAAAAAAATCTACTAGCCATCTAGAACCACTGACTTTTTCAGAGCTAACTGGGACCCTTTAAAACAGCACCGTCCCTTCCCCCAACACCTCAGTCATCCAGACTATTCTGTCATTCTGAACTCACTGCTGACCTTGTCTCAACCCAAGACAGCTCTGACTTTGACAAAATTCTTTTAGGTTCTTTTTAAAATTTGAAATGTATATTTCCATTGCTTCTACTCTGTTCAAAAATGCCTAATTTCTCTTCTTCTGGAAGATGAGCAAATTGAGGTTTTGAGGTCTTCAGATTTGAAGACCATTGTTTTCATTTGGGATCTCCTAAAACAGGTGCTGAGACAAGGACCTCAGCGTAAGCAATTTGTGAAGGTGGTAATTCCAGAAGACACCGGTCGGGGAGAGCAGAGGGGAGGTGGGGAAGGGAGGGCACCGACATGGGGGTGGGTGATCAAGCAAGTTACTGCCTTGGGCAGCTGAAGCTTGGTAGCTCTGAGGGGTTCAGGGGACCAGTGCAGGACAAACCTGAGTTGGCCCAATTGTGGGGTGAGGAAGTGGGGGTATTAATCCTCCACCTCTCTTCATGTTGTTTGTTGAGGGCGGCATCCCACATTTCTGTCTTGTCCTAGGAGCAGGCTGAGAGTGCTTTGTGATCAGGGTAACAGCCCTCAGGCAGGGCAGGTGTCCTCAATTAGCTGCCTTTGACTCACAGAGGTGAGTGATAAGGGGATATGAGTGGGGTGCCAGGGGCACCTGCTGCCATTATTATGTTTGTCCTTGAACATTCTCTCTTGCAGGTGAAGCCTCCCCACCCATGCCTTCAGTTTGCCCCACACCATCCTACCAACCACCTTCACACACCACTTCCTGCTTCAACAGCCATGTGCTGGGGACCCAAAGGTTTCATAAATGGGACACAATAAACACAGCCCACAAGGGGCTGATAAAGAGTTGATCAACTGGACTGTAGTTAGAATTTGGAACTTTTCTTCATTAAAAGGCACCAATAAAAGCGTGAAAAGGGGGGGTTGGGTAGATTTCTGAAATATGTCTATACTAGGTTGAAGAGTATCTCCCCAAAATTCATGTCAACCCAGAACTTTGGAATATCTTATTTGGAAAACAGGGTCTTTGCAGCTGTAATTAGTTAAGAGGAGGTCATATTGGATTGGGACCCGCTCTTGTTATATTGTGGTTTATAATAAGAAATATATATCTGGTCTACAACCCTTGGCACGCAGCTCCTAAAATCTTTGTAATTCTTTCTTTCTTTCCTTCTTTCCTCCTTCCTTCCTTTCTTTTTAAAATTTATTTTAGAGAGCGAGAGGGAGTGGGTGAGGGGCACAGGGAGAGGGAGAGAGAGCCTTAAGCAGACTCCTTGCTGAGTGCAGAGACCAACACAGGGTTTGGTTCCACAACCCTGAGGTCCCTACTTAAGCTGAAATCAAGAGTCAGATGCCACCCAGGTGCCCCAAATCTATGTAATTTTCTAAGCTGGGAGAGCAATGGGAGCATCTTCCGTTTCTAATATTTGGTCTTTTGTTCTCAGTTCTTGAAAGAGCTCCAGAACAATAAAAATGAAAGGAGCATCTTATTATATGTAACCAGCCCCTTCCAACCACACTTGTGTTGATATTAATGCAGTGATTTTTAAAAAGCTCCTAGATAAAACCACAGGGAGGGTGCTGGCTACCAGGGGAAGCAGCCAAGTGGTTGGAGGATTAGAACTTTCAGCCCCATCCCCCCAGTCTCTGGGGAGGGGAGAGGGGGTGGAGGTTGAATTAATCCCCAGTGGACAGTGACTTCATTAATTATGCCTACATAATGAAGCCTCCCAAAAAATCCCCAAAAGACAGGGTTCAGAGGGCTTCAGGGTTGGTGAACACAAGGAGGCGCTGGGAGGGTGACGTGCCCACCCCCACCCTGAGGGCTTGGAAGCCCAGCACTCTTCCCCATACCTTACCCTCTGCATCTCTTCCGTCAGGCTGTTCCTGGGTTGTATCCGTTAGAATACATTGGTAATCTAGTGAATAAATCTAGTTTTCCTGAGTTCCGTGAGCTGCTCTAGCAAATCATCGATCCTGAGGATGGGGTCACGGGAACCTACAATCGACCGCCAGCAGATCAGAAGCACAGGTGACGACCTGAACTTGCAATTGGCCGCCGACGTGGGGGAGGGGCAGTCTTGCAGCGCCCTCCTGTGGGCTCTGATGCAATCTGCCGGTAGGGTCAGGATTACATAACCGCTGCAGGATGCCCCGCTGGTGTCTGAGAATTGCTTGGGATGAGGAAATCCCACATCTGGCGTCCGAAGTGCAGCATTGAGAGGGGAGTGTTGTAGTGAGTAGATGTAAAGCAGAGGAGTTGTTTCCTTTTCAGGTCTTAAACCAGTGACTGTTGTCCCTATAAGAAGGTCACGTGAAGAGACACAGAGACACTCCGGAAGAGAGAAGTCCATGTGAGGACAGAGGCAGAGACTGGTGTGATGCCCACGCAAGTCAGGAGCGCCAAGGAGTGCCGGGAGCTGCCACATGCTAGGAAGAATCGAGGAAGGATTGTTCCCTAGAACCTTCGGAGGGAGCACGGTCCTGCCAACACCTCCATTTCAGACATCCAGCCTCCAGAGTCATTAGAGGACAGACATTTGTTGTTTTAAGCCACCCAGTTTGGGGTAATTTGTTAGGAAGGCTCTAAGAAACTAATACAACATTTATGTGTAAAAGGATTCAAATTCAGAATTAAAAAAAAACTATTAAAAAAAAGACATAATAGAAAAAGGGCCAAAACTTGAACACTGCATGAAGGAGGAAAGCCAAATGATGAAGGAAAGAGGCCTGATTCTATTAGTCCTTAGAGAAATGCAAATTTAAACCACAATACGGGGGTGCCTGGGTGGCTCAGTCAGTCGGATGTCTGCCTTCAGCTGGGGTCATGATCCCAGGATCCAGGAGTCTGCTTCTCCCTTGCCCTCTGCCCTTCCTCCCTGCTCGTGCTCTCTCTCTCTCTCTCTCACTTTCTCTCTAATGGGTAACATCTTTAAAAAACAAATAAAAATCTTTAAACCACAATATGATACTGCTCATGCCCCCACTAGATGGCTCGCATGAAAAAGATGGAAAATACCAGGAGCCAGTGAGGAGGACATGGCCCGTGGAAACATACCATGGTGGGAGTAGCAAAAAAATGGGTGGTATTTACTAACATTGAATGTACCTGTTCTCTATAACCTGGCAATTCCGCTCCTAGGAATAGAAATGTGCTGATCAGAAATGAGTACTTGTGTTTGCCCAAAGACATTGTTCCTAGTAACCCCAAACTGGAAATCATGCAAGTATCTGTCAACAGTCAAGTGGAAAATGAATTGTGGTTTGTCAACACCATCCACTGTATAACAATGAGAGTGGACTAGTTATATGCATTATGTTGAGGAAAAGAAGGCAGATGTAAATGAAAAATATTACAGGATCCCATGGGCATAAAGTCCCAAATAATCAGAGCTAACCCATTATGATGGTGGTGGAAGGGAGGCCCCAGGGAAGCTCCAAGGGAGACTGATACACTCTAGGTGCTGATGTTTTTATCTCGTGGCAATTCATTGAGCTGTCCTCTATGGATTTATGTACTTTTCTGTATTTCAATAAATTAGTGAAGGAGAAAGAAACAATATGGTGGATAAATTAGGGAATCCTGGATCCTGCTCTATTCCCCCCCAGCCTCTTCCCTGTGGTTGAAGCCCACACCCCCCACCCTCCAGCCTGCTGGCTGGTCTCCCACCATGTGTGTATGGATTTCTCAGAACCCTCGATCCCATATGGTTCCCAAGGTGTGGACTGTAATCTGCATTTCCCACTACTCTGGATACCCTTCCAGAATCAGGCCTACTGTTCTGTTGTCACTCTTCTGGCTTGTCTCTCTAGGCCCACCTTCCTTAGCTGAGTTGCTTCTTCTGGGTACCCTCATTACACACTGAATTGTGTTCCCTAATCCCCAACGTGACTGTATTTGGAGATAAGACCGTTAAAGGGGTGATTAAGGTCAAGGGTGTGGCTCTGATCCAATAGGACTGGTGTCCTTGTAAGAAAAGGAAGAGATGCCAGGCATGTGTGCACACAGAGAAAAGGCCATTTGGAGGCATCGTCAAGAGGTGGCCACCTGCACCCCAAGAAGAGAAGCCTCGGGAGAAACCAGCCCCGCCGACACCTTGATCTTGGCCTTCTAGCCCCAGAACTGTAAGAAATAGATGTCTGTGGTTTAAAACCCCCATCTGTGGTATTCCTTATGGCAGCCTGAGCTGATGGGTTCTCCCAGAAGCAGATCCTTAGGCAAGAATTTGAGGGCAAACCATGTGTTTTGGAGGAGATCCCAAGAAATACCAGCAGAGGTGTGGGGGACTAGAGAGAAGGGAAGGCAGCCAGTGAAGGAAGGGTGCCTTAGAGAGCAGGTTACCACTGCCAGCAGCCCCCACTCGATCCCGCTGGAGACTTTTAGATGTAAGTTAGAGTCACAGCAACTGAGCAGAGGGAGCTGGCCATTCATACTCCACTTCCCAGGGCCACTGACCTTGGGTACTTTGACCTCAGGTGGAGGATCTCAGGCACATGTGGATGGAGGATGGAGAGAACAGAAGGGTGGGCACCGAGGAGATGTGGGCCGGGCACTGCTAGTATCCACTATGTGTGGACGAATGGGTTGCAACAGATTATCTTTCCTCTGGGCGCAGAACTCCCTATTCTGTGTCTGCAAAGACTCCACCCTCCAGGTCTATGACTCATGTCACCTCTTCGGGGAAGCCACCCTCCATCCTTCCCTCTGAGTTGGATCGGGTGGCTGTCCTCTGGCTCCACATGGTACAGGGTTGAATTGCAGATGGGACTTCCCACATGCAGCTTACCTGGCTGCCTTCCTTCTTGGACGGTGAGTTCTTTCCATTCATTTCTTCACTGACTCATTCATTCAACAGATCTTTTTTTAAAAAAGATTTTATTTATTTATGAGAGAGAGTGTGTGTGTGAGAAAGCACACAGCAGGGGAGAGGGACAGAGGGAGAAGGGAGAAGCGGGATCCCTGCTGAGCAGGGCACCTGAGGCGAGGCTCGATCCCAGGACCTTGGTATCACGACCTGAGCCAAAGGCAGATGCTTAACTGACTGAGCCACCCAGGCGCCCCAACAGATGACTTTGTTATTGTTGTTTTCCACACTGTTCTAGATGCTGAGATCCAGAGGCAGATGAGACAGATGTGGTCCCTGCTTGTGTATGTTCTAGTGGAGGGAACAGACATCAAGTAGAAAACAATTACCCAATAAATTATGGATTATACTGGAGGCATGTACTTCGAAGGAGGATCATAGGGAGCTTCCGGAATGTACATTGAGGGAACCTGAATGAATCCAAGGTTTGGTAAAGGAGTCTTCCTTTAAAGAAAGTGACTGTTGCATTTAGCCTCAAAGGACAGAGTGCTGGTTATTCTCCGTTTGCACCTTTACCCTGCCCCCGCAATTCATCATCAAGGAACCAGGAAAGATTCTCATTTGTCTTCACAAGCTTTTGGCAGAGAGTCTGGAATCCATTTATGTGACAAATGTTTGCTGGGTTCTTGCCGGGCACCCAGGCACCGCGCAAGACTCTGCCGATACATGGTGGACGGAAAAGACCAAAGTTGAGTGAAATGGAAATGTGCCCTCTGTCTATGGTCCTGGACCACAGGGAGAGGCCGGAAGGGGACCCAGCGTGGGTGGAAGGTTTCCCCAGAGCTGGGCAGCTCCCTGCAGGCTGTAGGCACTGGGGTCTGATAGAAGCAGAGTGGAGTCAAGCAAAGAAAAACATGGCTCCTGGAATTGGAAAAGACAAACCTGTCTTCTGTTTGTGCGTTACCAGTTACTCCATTTATCCCCAGAGCTGTCCTTCGAGGGAGGTTTCAATCACTCCAACCCTCTCCATCCAGGGGACCTGAAATTCCAAGAGGGGAGGTAATTTGTTCAAGGTCACACGGCTAGCAGGTGGCAGAGCCAAGTTTCAAAGCCAGGTCTGCCTCATGCCTGTGCCCTCTTTTGCCTCGGGGTGTTTTAGGATTCTGACACCTGCCCCCCACCTGCTGAGAAAGGGACTCGAGGTTAACTTGCTCTAGACTCTGTCCTGAAGCCAAAACCACCCTGCAATTAAGGGAGACTATCAAAGCAAAAGGCAAAATAATGGCTGGATAGATAAGGCACGGCACCTGTCAAGAGCTGGCACGCTTTCAAAGAACCGAAGCGTAAAGGGAAAAGCAAACAGTCCCATGATTCACAACGTCTTAAACATCAAAACAAACCACGGCTTTCTAGGGGAAGGCACCTCTTCCTGATGCGGAGACCCACGAGAAGTTTCTCCTGGTGAGCCTCAGCAGGGGTCCCTGGGCGTTCTTGTGACCGAGCCATATCTGCAGCATCTGCCCAGGAAGCCCATATTCCATAGGGCTTTCACTGCTCAGAAATTGTAAAGCCAGGAGAATGACGCGATTTCTAGGGAATGCCAGTCACAGGATATCTTTTCTTGGAACTGGAAAATGTAGAGGCCAGAAAGGCATGATCTGAGCGCTGCAAAGCAACAGCAGCAGAGGGGCAGAGGGGATTGGGTGGGAGCCAAGGAGGAGGGGGAGCTGGAGGGGGCAGGGAGGGGGCAGGCTCAGCGTTCAGGGGGTCCTCTCGCTGTCCTGTGTGCGCTGAGTCGGTGAGTCCCCTGCAGTTTCAGGAGGAGGAAATCTTCAAGTCAGAACGAGGGTGTTTCCTGGAAATGATCAGACCCATCATTTTGGGAAGTTCGATAACTCTTAATAGAGAGGTTCAACCCACAGAAACAAAGCCACAGAATTCTGTGGAACAAATAGCTTTGCAAGATCTAAAAGTGGATTCTGGCAAAACATGTCTCCCTCCACCACACCAGTCTCTCCAGGCAGGTCTGTTTCCAAGAAGGAAGTGGGGACAGGGAAGAAGACAGAGAAACCGCCTTTCTGGAAGAACCCATCTGCTGGGGGCAGGGAAGCCATCGTCCCCTGCACTGTCCTCTCAGCAGATGGTTGGAGGCTTGCTGAGCCCAGGAGGAAGGTCGGGGAGAGAAGAAAAATCAGGCTCAAGGAGAGGAAAGAGTGGTAGGGGGGGAGGGGATGGAGAGAAGGACTGAAGCTCAGAAAGTTCAAAGGCTTTGAATGCTTATAAGACATAATGATGTCCCCACCTTTATTTTTCCGCAGTAGCCAAAACCTGAAAAGCAGTAGCAACTGAGACCGTATAACCTCATATTAATCTCAGGCGTACATATATACACACACATATATATTTATAAATATATATATTTATATGTGTATATATGTGTGTGTATATATATACATATTTATATGTATATATATATAGTGAAATCATCACCCTAGTAAGTTCACATCCGTCCCTACACATATTTACAATTCTTTTCTTGCACTTTGTACTTTCAAATAGGCAATACAGTCTCATTAACTCCAGTTCCCGTGCCGTATATGGGATCCCCAGGACTTACTCATCTTATAACGGGAGGTCTGTATCTTTTGACCACCCACACTCATTTCACGTGCCCACCCCACCTGCCGTATCTGTGAGTTCTTTTTTTTTTTTTTTCCTAAAGATCCCACAGTTTGGCTCTTGTGGACATGGCTGCTATGAACCTTAGGGTGCAGGTGCCCCTTCTTTTCCCTATGTCTGTATCTTTGGGGTAAATCCCTAGTAGTGCGATTGCTGGGTCTTAGGGTAGCTCTATTTTCAACGTCTTGAGGAACCTCCATACTGTTCTCCAGAGTGGCTGCACCTGTTTGCCTTCCCACCAACAGCGTAAGAGGGTTCCCCTTTCTCCGCACCCTTGCCGACACTTGTTTTTTCCTGTCTTGTTAATTTTGGCCCTTCTGACTGGTGTGAGGTGGTCTCTCCTTGTGGTTTTGATTTGTATTTCCCTGATGGCAAGCGACGTTGAACATTTTTTCACATGTCTGTGTGGGGATGAGCACTGGATGTCACATACAACCAATGAATTGTTGAACACTACATCAAAATCTCATGATGTACTCTGTTTTGGCTATTTGAACATAAAAAAAAAGATTCCACATATCAAGGCTATCATACAGTATTTGTCTCTTCCTGCCTAACTTACTCTACGTTGCACCGTACTCTTGAGGTCCGTTCATGTTGTCACAAATGGCAGGACTTTTTATGGCTGAATTAGGTTCTGTTACATATATAAAATCACCTTTTCTTTATCTGTCCATCCATCCGTGGACACTCAGGTTGCATCCGTATCTTGGCCCTTGTGAATTAGGCTGCAGTGAACATAGAGACATGCATATCTCTTCAAGTTCAGTGTTTTCCTTTCCTTTGGACAAATACCCAGTGGTGAAATTGCTGGATCATACGGTAGTTCTATTTTCCACAGTGGGTGCACAGACAACTTTTTTTTTTTAAAGATTTTATTTATTTATTTGACAGAGAGAGAGAGACCACAAGTAGGCAGAGAGGCAGGCAGAGGGAGAGGGGGAAGCAGGCTCCCCGATGAGCAGGGAGCCCGATGCGGGGCTCGATCCCAGGACCCTGAGATCATGACCTGAGCCGAAGGAAGAGGCTTTAACCCACTGAGGCACCCAGGTGCCTCCACAGACAACTTTTTAAAAGATTTCAGATTTCCCGGCCACGTTCCGGCAAGAGCCTAAGTCACTGCATGTGGGGTGGGGACCAGGAATCTGGATTTAAAGCTTCCTAGTGGATTCGAAGCCCAGTGAAGATGGAGAATGGCTGATAGGTGTCTCCGTCTCTTTTCCACCCCTTGGCCTCAAAGCCTGAAGACATCAAGGCCTCAAGTGCTCTCTTCCTGTTCCGCTCTTGGGTTACGATAAACCTTTTGACATACTAGCTGTGTGCTTAGCAAAGAGCTTTTAACTCACTTTTAATGAATCATGTGACAGGTTTTGCTGGGGGCAGGGTGCTCTCCTAAACACCAATCAACTTAGCTCTAACGCCACAGACTGAAACCAGTCTCTTCCTGGCCAGCTCCTAGCACACCCTCCATCTCTGGAATGTCTCCTTCCCAAGAGAGCTTGAGAAAGAATGTGGGTGACTCCGTGTCATTGTGCTGGTGGCCTGTCAGAAGAAGGGCAGGAGGATATATGTCATCACGTAAGACTGGCCATCTGGGGGGCACATGGGTGGCTCAGTCTGTTGAGGGTCTGACTCTTGATTTCCGCTCAGGTCATGATCTCATGGGTTGTGGGATTGAGCCCCTCATGGGGCTCTGAGCTCAGCGGGGAGTCTGCTTGAAGATTCTGTCCTTCTGCCACCACCCCCCCTCTCAAATAAATAAATAAACCTTAAAAAAAAAAAAAAGACTGGCCATCCATGTTCATGGTTTACATTCTGGAGCAAGGCCAGACAAAGGCAGGGCGACTTCTGTTGGACAGTTCAAGTGCTCCAGCTGTCATCATCTTGGCCAGTGTCTTCTTTCTCCAGACACATTTAAAAGCCAGATACCCTGGCCCCGGCAAGACCAGCTTCAGCTTCTCTGCCTCCCAGCTGGACTTGGCCATGCCCTCCAGCTAATATTTATTGAGCCTCTACTATGTCCCAGGCATTGAGCTAAGTGCTTCCCATGTGCCTTACTGAGTCCTCACAAGCAACCCATGATGAGATAAACCCTTCTATTATGCCCATTTTACAGATGTGTAAAGTGAGGCCAGACTATACAACTTCCTTGTGGAAATAAACAAAAACCACCCAGATGAAGACAAAGATGTTCTCCATTCAGAGCTTGCCACTCTCACTTGTGTTTGGCAGAGACTCACAGACAGACCAGGGATTGGGGGGAGGGGACAAAAGGGAAGGCTCAGGTATGCTTCTGTTGGAGAGGTTGGCATAGAGAAACAAGCATCTTGTGTGTTTGATTTGGGAATAGAGTTGCCTCTCTCTCGTTGGTCCTCAGTTTCAAAAGATGGGGGTGGAATAGGAAGCTGGCCGTCTCCGACCAAGTCGTGATGGTTCTGGGCTGGTTGCTGCCAGGACTGTGGGTCAGAGGTCTGTTGTCATCTATGGTCTGGCTATTGTCCATTTGTATTTTGGTCTCTCATCCCTGAATGCTCCAGCTCTCATCAATCCCTACAGATAAACTCTTCTCACCAGAGGGAAGTCTCGGTCACAATTCGGATGCCAACTCTGTGCTAAGGATTGCTGCAGGTCCCCCTTGACACACACCAGAATGTCCCCTCCTTTGAACTGCTAGCCCTACTCTTTGTTCTGCTTCTAATGGAAGTTATAAGAACCTTGAGAGCAGCTGCAAACAGTATGTCTCCGGCCACGTCTTCTATGGGTTCTGCAGACTCCCTGTGCCTGAAAGCTTGTTTGGAGCCATGGAAGGCTGCTCTGCTCTCCCCTCCCCCACTGCAGAACATGCACCCCTCCTCCCAGCTAGCAGTGACCCACAGAGAGGGGTTGTGATGCTGAGGAGGTCTCACACCACTTTCCAGAAGCTTCAGCTCTAACTGCTCTCTGCCTGATAATGCTCCCTTACAGGCTGCTTTCCTTTGGCTTGTATCACCATCCCATCCTCTTGAAGTTACTCTCTGTACCTCCCCTGCATACTCTTGGCTCTCAAATCTTCGTTTTAGGGTCTGCTTCCAGGGAAAACCCCAAATGAAAAGGGCTTATTGTCCCCATTTTACAGATGAGGGAAACTGAGGCTCAGAGAACTTAAGTGACATATGTCAAGGTCATGCAGCTTATGAGCTAGGATTGGTATGAAACCCACACTGCTCTTGATTTGTGAGTGTGTGTGTGTGTTATTTTTCTCCCAAATTCTCTGAAGCCAAAGACCATCTTTTTCATTTCATAGCCTTGTGCAATAATGTGCTTGGTTGAAATTTTTTTAAACATTTAATTGAATCCAGCTGTGCATGGATGGTTACAACGTTCATAGCAGGACTCCCAAGCGTGGGCCAAGACCACTCCTAGGACGCTCTGGGCTCAGATGGCTTTTATCCGCTCTGATAGGGGACTCTGGATGCTCTCTGGGCCACACACTCTATTGTTCATACCCCAACCCTGTCCTCCAGGAAGAGAACAGGCAAGACACAATCACAATCACCTTCAAAGGGAAATTGCATTTTATTTGGATCGTTATTGGAGAAGAGCAAGTGTTTCCACACTTTTGACATCTACATCACATGGTATCTCATACACAGGGAAATAAAAAACAAAACAAAACAAAAACAAACCCTGGAATCCCTCTCCCCCCACAACCCCCTCTCTGTCTTCCCATCCCCCAAATGTAGGGAAAGACCAGCTTTAAAGGGACAGCAGGTCTTTGTCCCCAAAGGAGCACGGAGCAGGCCATGCCACAAAGTGGACCACCTCCTCCAAACCCTATCTTCTCCAAGGAGTTAAACTACCCGGGCTGGCCTCTCAGCCTGATCCTCCAGGTCCGTTATAAAAAACAATGAGTTCCTAAAAACATCACTATGTTTAGCCCAGGAGACTGGGCTGGGAAGGAAGGCTGGGATCTGACGGCACGCTGGCAAAGGAGCCCCATATTTTCTCGAATTTTTATTCATGCAGGATTCTGGAAGTGGGACAAGCTGGGGACATCAGCAACTTGATGATGAGCTGCAGCTGTCAACGGGTCACCCGTACCCAGGCAGACAGACGGTCAGTCCACAGGGTCCCACTGTAAGCCCTGAGGACCCACAGAAGCCAGCTACAGGCTAAGCTTTTAGGTGGCCAGCAGAGTCTGTCTGCAGGTCGGGCCTCATGCCCCTGGGTTCTGGTGGAGCCTGGGAAGCAGAGAAGGCCCGGTGCCAGCCCAGGAGGAGAACAATCGGGCGCCGCCTCCTTCCTTCCAGAATCTTCTCCTGCAGCTCAGAGAAGGCAAGGGGCCCCAGGCCCCCCGGAGCAGGCCTCCCCAGCCTCGGGTTTTGTCTTACATGCTGATGTTAGGAAACAGAAACATTTGCTCCCCACCTCTCATCGGGGCTCACTAGCCCCAGGCCGAGGGCCGAGCGGTGGTTAGATGGAGGTGGTGTTGGCAGGGCTTTGCACCGGGGCTTTGGTGCTCATTGCCCCGACCCGAGGGGACGCCTTCTTCCGCCTGGCATCCAGCTTCTTTATGCACGTCTGGACCCATTGCTGCTTGGGGTCGCCACAGAACTTCTGGCCCTTCCTGGTGGTGAAGCTGTGGGAAGGGCGACAACAGCACACGTGAGAGCTGGCAGGCACCTGGACCACTTCCGCAGATGAGGAGGTGGGTGTGGAGGCCCGCAGAGGGGCAAGCCGCTGCCCGGGGGGCCCTCCTAGCAAGGTCCTAACAACACGGTCCTTTCCCTGCGTGTCTGCGTCTCTGCGCATGCTCGGCAACCTCCCAGTCCGACGGGGGAGGCCCCGCCCTGCCTTCAGACACTGCTGGATCTGAAGAAGAGAGACACAGTCTCTACCCACAGGGAGGACAGGAGAGGAGAAACTGCATAGAACCCCCCCCCCCAGGAAAAAAGCCAGATGCCTCCAGTTCACATGCCTTGCAGGGGAAAGGCGATTTCTAAAGATTCCAGAGCAGGGAGGGGGCGGTGGGATGTCCTCTGCCAAGCCAGCTCCGAGGAAGCAGGTGTCAGGGGGCAAAACTACTCATAATACCAAGGTCGTATTTCTACAGCAGCCCGCTGTTACAGAGTGAGCTCACACTTGCTGCCTTGTGGAAGAGGCAGCTATGAAATTATCTGGACTCCCAGCGACCTTGAGCAGGTCACCTTTCTGGGCCTCAGTTATTCTCTGTAAAATGGGAATAATCCCATCTAGCTCACAGAATGGTCCAGAGGGTTAGTTAAGATCATGTTCTACGTGCCCAAAGCAGTGCCTAGTGTATGCAGTGACCCTGGAGGCTCATGTCTCCCTGCCCTTCTCCTGGCGGCCATTCTGGGAGAAGGAGATACTCACATCACTCCTGCCACAGGGCAGACGCTTGCGCTGGACAGCTGGTAGCTAACCACTCGGTTCTCGGGAACTCTCTTGGAAATGAAGGACATGCAGCAGGAAAAGGGGATGGGTGCAGAGCCTAAAAGACGGGAGAGAGGAGAACCGTGTTCTTTCCCTGCTTGCCCGAGACCGTGGGTTTCGGAGCTGGAGTGCACCCCCTGTGCTAACACCTCCAGCCCAGTCCCTGAGCGGCTGTTCCTCGGCTTTCCCTTCCAGACCCAGCCTGGTCGGTCCTCCACCCTCCGCTGTGCCCTCCCAGCCACGCTCTTGGCAGACCCGCCTGACAGCGCCCGGCTGGGCTTGGAGGTTGTTTGTTATTTTTTTAAGATTTGTTTATTTATTTATTGGAGAGAAACACAGCAAGAGAGGGAACACAAGCAGGGGGAGTGGGAGAGGGAGAAGCAGGCTTCCCACCGAGCAGGGAGCCCGATATGGGGCTCGATCCCAGGACCCTGGGATCAAGACCTGAACCGAAGGCAGACACCCAAAGATGGAACCACCCAGGCACCCCTGAACTTGGAGGTCTTACCTGCAGGGGCAATGCAGTGGGCACACAGGGTCAGGAGCAGGAGGCTAGCCCCCAGGGTCGCAAGGCCTGCCATGTGCCCCAGATGGAGTTCAGGACCTAGAGCTGGGGTGCAGGAGGAGAGGGCCAGGTTCCTTTCAGACCACCCCAACCTCCCTCTGCCTTTATAAGGACAGTTGGGAGGAACCATGCACTGATAGAACCTCCCCCCCCAACCCGCCCCCTCCAGGCTGCCTTGAATGTCCTCGAGGCCCATGAATTCCGCCAAGGGGAAGTTGTTGCCTAGCTGAGTCAGGAGTTATGTGGTGTCTTCTAACAAAGGCTGAGGGAGGAGGGGATTGCCCTGCCTAAGTGAAGTGTGGAAGCTTTGGATGCAGTCAGAAGGCTGACGAGGATCCTTGGTGTGCCATTCATGTCCTGTGGGATCCTGGATAAGTCGCTCACCTATCTGAGCTTTAGTTTCTTCAACCGAAAGTGGGTGAAGTCACCCTATCTCCTTTCATTCATTGATCCATCCATCCATCCATTCATCTATCCATTCACCAAGTCTTTTGGCAGGGGGCAGAGGGAGAGGGAAAGAGAGAATCTCAAGCAGGTTCCATGCCCCGCAGGAAGTCCGATGGGGGGCTCGATCTCACGACCCTGAGATCATAACCTGAGCCGAAACCAAGAGCCAGACGCTCAACTGACTGAGACATCCAGATGCATTCACCTGAGTTGAGATTCTCCAACTCTTATTAGGCTATGCACTATGTGCCGGGCTTGGGATGGGGAGACAGATATGCGAGCAAATGTGTAATAAACTATCACAGGTGTTGACTGAGCGGACTTGGAGCAAAATAGATGCTCTCGTTGTCCATATATATGCCCTTGGACCCCTTCACCTTGTTTGCACACACTGCCTTTTGGTGGCCTTGCATTTCTCGTGCCCAAGCTGCTGGAGCCACCCGGCAGGCAGGCTCTGCAAAAGTGGGCAGTACCTAGAAACCTACATCCTCGGAGCAGACCTTGACATAGGTTTGCTGGAGGGACACAGACTCCAGATATGGCATGCCCTATCCTGCCTCCAGAGATCCTGACCAGGTCAAGCCAGTTTCCCCCTATGCAACAGGACTCTGCTGACCCCCTTCCCTTCCGCATCTGCTTCCCCTCTGTCCTGTTGGTTTCCCCTGGAAACATTGCCTAATGAACCACTTGCTGTGAATCCTCCTTTCTGGGTCAGTTCTGAGGACCCCAACCTGAGAAAAGGGGTATAGATGGGGAGGGGGGAACATTGAAGAAACTGACCAGCTCTGCTGGAAGGAAAGTGGGGATGCACTTGGAGTTTATTTGGACCTTTGTCACTGCTCCTTCCATTTCCAGCTGCTCCCTCCAACGTTCTCCATTCCACTTCTCATGGAAATAAATCTTTGGCTTCCTCTGGCCTCCCTGCTCTGGCCATCCAGGGCATGCAACAACACTGGTGTCACATGCCACCCAGATGACAGCCAGTTGTGTGTGTCTCCCGTGGGACCGTGAACACCAAGATCAACGTCCCATTTCCACGCCCACCAGTTCCCATGCAGATCACCTATTGCAGGGCCAGTGTTTGTTGAATGAATATATGATGGACCAACTCTGAGTCACTCTCTTCTAGACCAAGGTCTCCCATGTGGTCTCTGCCCAGCACGACTGGGATCGGCGTGGACATGGAGGAGTCAGTAGGCAAGTCCACCGATGCGGCCAGGCCAGCAGTACCTGATCTCTTTACTACCCATCTTCAGGGAGTGGAAAATACTGAGTGCCCCACTCAACTCCTCACCAGCTTTGCCTTCCCCTCAACAGCTGGCAGTGACACGGGGCAGAGTGTCACCTGGCAGAGTACGGGGACATTAAATGAGATGCCCTTTATACATGCAGGGGCTTGCCATGATTCCATCTTAGGACATCTATTCAAAGATTTGCTTCTCAACAATGCAGAGGTCCGTGTGTTCTGGGACAGTGTGGCAGCAGCAGGAAGACATCAGGCAGAAGCAGCATGCAGGAGAAGAATGAGGATAGGGCTGAACAGGCCAGGAAGCCCTGCTGACCTCTTGTTGCAACCCAAGTGAATGGTATGGCAGAAGGTCACTGGGTGAGAGAGTTTGGGGAGGGGTGCTTTGCCCCGATTAGGAACATCCTTTAGAGACCAAGCCCTCTCTTTTCTCTTTTCTTTTCTTTTTTCTTTTCCTTTCCTCTCTTCTCCTCCCCTTCCTTCCCTTTTTCTCCTCTCCTCTCCTTTCCTTTCCTTTCTCTCCCTCTTTTTCTCTTTCTTTCTTTCTTTCTTTCTTTCTTTCTTTCTTTCTTTCTTTCTTCCTGCCTTCCTTCCTTCCTTCCTTTCTTTTTTTTCTTTCTCTGAGAGAGAGAGCATGAACCTGCTGGGTTGGGGAGGGGCAGAGGGAGGAGAGAATCTCAAGCAGTCTCCCTGCTGAGCACGGAGCCCCACTCGGGGCTCCATCCCAAGACTGTGAGATCATGACCTCAGCTGAAATCAAGAGTTGGACACTTAACTGACTGAGCTACCCAGATGCCCCATTTTTCCCCCAAGCCCCTTTAAAAAAAAAAAAACAAAAACCCAGTCTTGGGTGAAAGGAAAAAGAGAGCGAGGTTCTAGGAAAGCAGAATAGAAAATAGAAATAGAAAGGAGGAGGAGGAGGTGGAGCGGAAGGGGAGAAGGGAGAGGTAAAAGGGGAAGGGGAGAGGCAGAGGAGGGCCAGACAGCTGCAGTGGGGCCTCCCACACTTCGGATGTGCAGAGTTTAAAAGAGGTCGGGTCTGTGGTCTAGTGGTGTAGTTGTATCCATCGGTGGGTGTGGTGGGAAGCGACTCGGGCAGGAGGTTATTGAAGCTGTACAGGGGAGGGGTGATGAAGGACTGGGACAGGGACCACGGGAGGTTAGTTTGGCTCCACTCCACCTGTTAGATCTACTTGAAGTGCCTGGAGGAGAGGGAGATGCAGAATCTGGGAGGCGACCCCTGGTGCATTTCAGGTTGTGGGTGACGAGCACCTGCAGGTTTCCTAAAATCCACTTCTTGGAAGTCAGCCCAGAACTCACCTTTTTAAGCCTTTCCCTAAACTCAGTAGCACTGCCCAGTCGAAGACCACCCTCTGGATTTGTGGTCCTCAATGGCGGGGGGGGGGGGGGGGGCNGAGGGGTGGGTCGAGGCAGGATCACCTGCCAGGATGGAAATCTTTGCTCAGCTCTTTAACTGCATTACCAACATCACTTAATTCCTCTGTGCCTACTGTTCATGTCCTCATCTATAAAAGGGGAAATAACGTTATTCACCTCATGGGTTATAATGAGGATTGAACACGATAATTCAGGTCAGGTGCTTACCTTCCAGTCTGGCATAGACCAAGTGCCCCCCAAAAGGTGGCCATTCTTATTTTTATTACAAAAACTTGTTTACAAGCATATGAGATGAATAAGCAAACCACAGGTTCTTCCGTGAGCTTTAATACGTTATGGCATTTAATCTAATCTTTACTATTGACCCTGTACTGTAGATACTATCATATTATTGTACAGAAAGGTGAAGCAACTTGTTCATGGTTACACAACCACTGACCCCACTTTTGGTTTGCAGCTGAAACCTGAGCTACCATATAGGGTGTTAAAAATATGGGAGCAATGAGGGAGTGAAAGGCTAAGAAAGAGAAGAAAAATGGGCAAGCTGATCCTAAAATTCATACAGAAATTTGAGGAACCCAGAACGGTCAAAATAATTTTGAAAAAGAATAAAGTTATAGGGCTAACACTTCCTGCTTTCACAGGTTACTACAGACTAAAGTAATCAAAATAGTTTTGGTATGGGCATAAGGATAGACAGACAGATCAATGGAGTTTAGAGTCCAGAAATAAAACCTCACATTTACAGTCAACTGATTTTGTAATGATTTTTCAAGGTTTTATTTATTTATTTGACAGAGAGGGAGAGGTCACAAGGAGGCAGAGAGGCAGGCAGAGAGAGGGGGAAGCAGGCTCCCTGCTGAGCAGAGAGCCCAATGCAGGGCTCGATCCCAGGACCCTGAGATCATGACCTGAGCTGAAGGCAGAGGCTTTAACCCACTGAGCCACCCAGGCGCCCCTCAACTGATTTTTTAAAAAAGATTTTAATTATTTACTTGACAGAGAGAGAGAGGGGGAACACAAGCAAGGGGAGCAGCAGGCAGAGGGAGAAGTCCTGTGGGACTTGAACCCAGGACCCTGAGATCATGACCTGAGCCAAAGGCAAATGCTTAACCACGAAGCCACCCAGGGACCCCTATAGTCAATTGATTTTTGATAAGGATGCCAAGGCCATTTGGTAAGAAAGGATAGTCTTTTCAACAAATGGTGCTGGGACACCTGGATATCCACATGCAAAAGAATGAAGTTGGATCCCCTCCCTCACACCATATATGAATTAATATATGAAATTTATATATGAAAATTAACTCAACATAAATGTAAGAGTTAAAACTATAGAACTTTTAGAAGGAAATGTAGGTATAAATCTTCATGACCTTGGATGAAGTAACAGTTTCTTTGATGTGATACCAAGAATACAAGGAAACACACACACAAAAATAGCTGGACTTTACTAAAATTAACATTATGGGGGCAGCTGGGTGGCTCAGTCATTAAGTGTCTGCCTTTGGCTCAGGTTATGATCTGGGGGTCTTGGGATGGAGCCCTGCATTGGGCTCCCTGTTCGGCATTCCCCCTTACCACTCCCCCTGCTTGTGTTCCCTGTCTCACTGTCTCTCTTTCTGTAAAACAACAACAACAACAACAAAAACCCAGGAAAACAACAACGTTGTGGATTGGGATGCCTAGGTGGCTCAGTTGGTTAAGCATCTACTTTTTTAGCTCAGGTCATGATCTCCCGGTCCTGGGATCCAGCCCTGCATCCCCTTACACCGGGCTCCCTGCTCAGCAGGGAGCCTGCTTCTCCAGCTCCCACTGCCCCTCCCCCTGCTTGTGCTCTCCCTCACTCTTGCTTTCTCTCTCTCAAATAATTAAATAAAATCTTTTTCAAAAACCACAAAACTTTGTGAATCAAAGGATACTATCAAGAATGTGAAAAGTCGGGCGCCTGGGTGGCTCAGTGGGTTAAAGCCGCTGCCTTCGGCTCAGGTCATGATCCCAGGGTCCTGGGATCGAGGCCCGCATCGGGCTCTCTGCTCGGCGGGGAGCCTGCTTCCTCCTCTCTCTCTGCCTGCCTCTCTGCCTACTTGTGATCTCTCTCTCTGTGTCAAATGAATAAATAAAATCTTTAAAAAAAAATTAAAAAAAAAAAAGAATGTGAAAAGTCAACTCACATAGAGAAAATATTTGGAAGTCATCTGATATTTCCAGTATCTGGATAGATTCTTCCAAAAATTCTTAGAACTCCACTTGTGAAAAGATAAGCAATCCAATTTTAAAATAAGCAAAGAATTTTGCTAGATATTTCTCCAAAGAAAATATATGGATGACTAATAAGTACATGAAAAGATAACATCATTAATCATTAGGGAAATTCAAATCAAAATCACAATGAGATAGCACTTCAAACGGACGGCGATGAAAAAAAAAAGCAAAATAAGTGTTGGCAGAGAAATAGGAACTCTCATACATTGTTCCTGGGAAAGTAAGATTGTGTAACCACTGTGGAAAAGTTTAACAGTTCCTCAAAAAGTCAAACATAGGGTTATAATATGATACAACGTTTCAACTCCAAGGTATAAATTCTAGAGAACTTGCCAATGAATGTTATTTGTAGTAGTCAAAAAAATGTTAACAGTCTAATTCATCTGACGATGAATGTATAAACACAAATGGCATAACTATACAGTGGAATTTTCTTCAGTTATAAAAAGGAATGAAGTGTACAGATACATTCTTTGTAAGTGACAGAAGTCAGACTCAAAACGTCATACAGTGCAGGATTCCATTTGCAAGATATGTTTAGAGTGGGAAAATCCATAGAGATCTAAAGTAGATTAGTGGGGGGCGCCTGGGTGGCTCAGTGGGTTAAAGCCTCTGCCTTCAGCTCAGGTCATGATCTCAGGGTCCTGGGATTGAGGCCGCCTGGGTGGCTCAGTGGGTTAAAGCCTCTGCCTTCAGCTCAGCTCTCTGCCTGCCTCTCTGCCTACTTGTGATCTGATCTCTCTCTGTGTCAAATAAATAAATAAATAAAATCTTTAAAAAAAATAAAGTAGATTAGTGGGTAGGCAGGACTGGGAGGAAGAGGAAGTTGAAAGATATGAGATTTTTTGGGGAGTAATAGAAATGTTCTAGAATTGGGGTGCCTGGGTGGCTCAGTCAGTTAAGCGTCTGCCTTTGGCTCAGGTCATGATCCCAGGGTCCTGGGACTGAGCCCCACATCAGGCTCCCTGCTCCTCCGGAAGCCTGCTTCTCCCTTTCCCACTCCCCCGATTGTGTTCCCTCTTTCTTTCTTTTTTTTTTTTAAGATTTTATTTATTTATTTGACACAGAGAGAGAGATCACAAGTAGTTGGAGAGGCAGACAGAGAGAGAGGAGGAAGCAGGCTCCCTGCTGAGCAGAGAGCCCGATGCGGGCCTCGATCCCAGGACCCTGAGATCATGACCTGAGCCACCCAGGCGCCCTGTGTTCCCTCTTTCGCTCTCTCAGTCTCTCTCTCTGTCAAATAAATAAATAAAATCTTAAAAAAAAAAAAGAAATGTTCTAAAATTAAATAGTGGTGAGGGTTGTACCAACTGTGCCATTTAACTGTACACTTTAAAGGCATTGGGGCACCTGAGTAGCTCAGTCGGTTAAGTGTCTGACTCTTGGTTTCAGCTCAAGTCGTGATCTCAGGGTTGTGAGACCGAGCCCCACATGGAGTTCCGAGCTCAGCTCGGAATCTGCTTGAGATTCTCTCAATCCTTTTCCCTCTCCCTCCCCCTCTTCTTCTCATCCTGCTTTCGTGCTCTCTCTCGCTCACATAAATAAATAAATAAACAGACAGACAAATTAATTAATTAAATCTTTAAAGCCATTAAAACAATGAATTTTACGTTATGTAGATTTTATCTCAATTAAGAACGAAAGAAAAAAGTAGAGAGCAGAAGCTGAGGAGACTTTCAAAATATTTGCTCAAATGGTGGGCACTTCGAGGCTTTATTGAGGTCACACCCATTCTCAAAGACCTCACCTGCCTCCCTCCGGTGGCCTGACTTTGATCCAACAGTCTGACTTATCAGATTGAATCCATGAGGGCAGAGGAAGGCGGGGACAGTGGGTTTTCCCCCAGTCCTTCCCCTACCCTGCACACACTTCCTGGCAAGCAGGCAGAGAAAACTTCGATGGGTTCCATGGCTGTCTTCATAGAATGGAGGCTTCAGGTCCCCCTCACTCTCTCTTTTTTTCTTCCCTGATGACCCTCCTCAGTCCCCAGCACCTCCTTACTCCCTCTGTCCCTTGTTATGTGAACCTACTATTTTATAGAAAGGCAATACAAAAAATTCACTCCACAGATAAATGACCTGCAAGAGTTTAACAAGAAGGGGCTTCTTGCATGCTAGATCTCTGCAAGTAAGGATAATAGGAGCTAGGTTTCTTACTGCTGGAGAAGGGCATTGAAAATATGGAGGGGGGAGGGAGAAAATGAACCCAAGGATGTTGGAAGGGAAGCAGAGGTGTCAGTGATTATATATATGCAATCATTTAGAAACAGTGACATACCAGTAGCAATGGGCATACCTAGCAAAAACATTACTTCTTGGAAAAGCAGCTGATTCTAGTCCTGGGGCAGAGAAAATAGAGCCTAGGACATCTTTTTGGGCTAGAAAGTAGCACAGTGCTTAAAGAATTATGGGGATATGTCAAAAGGACATAGGAAGCACCTTGCAAAGGCTCACACTGGCCAAATCTGGGACAATTTGGCCAGTAATAATGATAGTGATGGATTAAATAAAATAAGAATCCATAAATAAATGTTTTGGGTTGAATTGTGACCCCCACCCCTGCCCTACTTCCCACCAAAAAAGAATGTATATTGGAGTCTTAACCACATTCTAGAATGTGATCTTATTTGGAGACAAGGTCTTTGTAGAGATTCCAAGTTAAAATGGGGTCAGTTTGGTGGGCCCTAATCCGCAATGACAGGTAACCCAATACAAAGGGGGAAATGTGGATGTAGCTACTGACACACACAGAGGGAAGATTATGTGAAGACCCATGGAGAGAAGGTGGCCATTGACAAGCCAAGGAGAGAGGCCCAGAGCAGAGCCTTCCCTCATAGCCCTGAGGAAGAACAATACCTTGATCTTGACCTTCTGGCCTCCAGACTGTGAGACACTACATTCCTTTTGTTTAAGCCCTGGGGGGTGCTACTTCTTTATAACAACCCTAGCAGACAAACACAGAGGACGCTCCATTTGCAGTAGGATGCGAACTAATAAACAGAGAAAAAGTGGTAGAACTAGAAAATCGTCCAAGGATGCTAAAGCTCAAAGGTGAAAGTGTGGTGGGAAATGGGGGTATTTCCAATGTCTCAATGTGTCTCCCCACAAACTCCAGCTAATTATGAACGGAAAATCAGTAACTCAATGGTGAAGAAACCCAGAGGACATGAAAGCAAAACAAAAAACCCCCATGTGAGTTTCCTAATAAGGTTCAAAACGGGACTGAGGGTCAAGGAAAGGAACAACTGTGGTATGTTGGAATGTTCTTGTCCCAGACCTGCCACTAACCAGCTGATGAACTTGAGCAAATCAGTCACTTCTCCCAGGCTTGGATTTCCTTATCTCTGAAATGCACTGGGGTGGGGTGTAGACTTACGGGGTCATGAGAATCCAAAGAAATTGTGGACGTGAGAGCTTTCAGTAAACTTCAAAGCATGGTGCACCTTCGAGTCTTCACCATCCAGTGGAAATCAGATAAGATAGAGGAACTAAGCTCATTTCAGGCATTAGATAGCAGAGGAGCAAATATATGGGGTCAGCGGAGCCTTTCTGGGTCCCTAATATTGGATTTTCAAGGCACTCTGACTCTGTTGGCTCTTGAACGGACTTCAATGAAGAAGGGAAATGACTTGGAATATATAGCCAGCAATGTTGGGGTTGCCTTTTTCTTGAGACCTGGGGCTGGGTGATAAATGTTTCATCATGGGTTTTTTTTTTAAGATTTTATTTAGTTATTTATTTGAGAGAGAGAGAGTGGGGGAGGGAGGAGTAGAGGCAGAGAAGCAGAGCTGGAAGAAGGGAGACAAGTAGACTCTGTGCTGAACACAGAGCTTGATGCAGAGCTTGATCTCACAACCCTGAGATCAGGACCTGAGCTGAAATCAAGAGTCAGATGCTTAGCTGACTGAGCCACCCAGGTGCCCCTCAGTATGGGTTTGAAGGGGTTGAAAAAATTTCTCCTTCCTCACCCCACTAGTCTGATAGAGATCATGGACAATCATCTTCTAAATAATGGCCCCTTCGTTGAAAGGCAAATATATTTCTTGGCAGGGATAAGAAATCCCTCACAAAGACACTCTAATAAAACTTAGTCAAACCAGTCATCCAACCATCCACACACTCATTGCTCACTGCTGTATGCCAAGTGCCTTGCTCACTCCAGGCACACAAAGGGAATTATATACAGGGGCTGCTCTGGAGGTACTCACCCTGGGCCGTGGGAGACAAAGGCAATTACGATATAGGTGGTAGGTCACATTAGACAGCGGAAGAACATTCTAGAAGAGGTGCCTCCTGAGCTGATTAAGGCTGATTGAGGTGGGAAGGCCTAGCAGAGTAGCAGTGGAGACCTGGTAGAGAGTGGTGTTCCAGACCCTGGAGGTCACAGGTATGAAGTCAAAGAGGAGAGGTGACTTGGTCAAGTCTGGAGTTTTGCAGAAATCACTCTGGCTGTAGGTAGCCACTGTAGGGAGACTGCTGTGAAGTCTATGGGAGGAATGCAGTGGGGAGAGGTGGAGCCAATGGGGGCAGGAGGGAGGGGATGGTATTGAGAACCAATCAGAAAGTGGATTTGTGAAGATTTGGTGCCCTGGTAGTTGAGGAAGGAGAAGGAGGTGGTGAGGACACTACTCAGGTTTCAAACTTGGGTGCATGGTGGGGATGGGGCCATTTGAGGAAGAGTAGAATCCACCAGGGGAAGCAGGTCTAGGTGAAAGCTATTTGGGGCTGTGGGGTTCAGAGTCCCAGGGGTTCTAGTGGAGCCTTTGAGGATGTGGCAGGCCCAGAGAGATCACACATCAAATGACCCCACCCAGCCCAAGCCCCAGGCATGGGCAGTATACCTCCATGAAAATGGCACAACCCTAGAGACAGATGTTCCTGAGTTGGTTCCCTGGTCCTACCTGCTTTCTCGATGGCCCCAGGCAAGGTGTTGAACTTCTCGGAAGCACAGCCCATTTGCTGTAAAATGGGGATGTGAAAGCCCATCTCTGAGGATGGTGGCTGGAGGGGGTGGTCCTTGAGCCTCAACGAGGGACTCTATCCCAGGCCAGCCTTCTGGTGACAGGTTGCCACCAGATCAGACCTGAATCCCTTCAGTTATTTCCTTAAAGACCTGCTCTGCTCCTTTGAACTCTTACCTGATCTTCTTAGGGTGCCCGTTTCATGGGGGAAGAAACCGAGCCTCAGAGAGGCTGCCTGACTTGCTCAAGACCCCGAAGCCATAATGCAGCAGGGCTGGTCTTCCATCTTCCTAGTAAAGAAACCGTACATTGGCCACGGCACCAGGTGGGCCCGGAATGCTGTATGGTGCTGTTTCCAGCAGGCAGAATCCCTTCCCTTAGTAGCCCTCCAATGCATTTCCTCCTGTTGACCCTCCCTGCCACCCCATCTGCTTAGGCTCCATCAGTTCCCTCCTGGATTCCTGCCCCAACCTCCTAGCCAAAGGTTGCTGAAGATGGACAGAGGGTCTGGTGTTTGAAGCAGTGGAAATGATAGGAGGACAGATGAGCACAGGGATGGGGAGCACAGGGGACTCAGGAAGGCAGGCTGGGGGTATCACAGCTACCTGTGGTACCTTCCCCCCTCACCATCAGACATACACACAGTCGAAGAGGACTGGGAATGGGGGATGTTCCTAGGAGCCACTCACCTAGAGATGACAAAGCGACAGCGTCAGCACCAAGTGCAGAAGTATTTCCCCTCATTTGTCAGATCTGGAGTGGCAAGGAGAGTGGGAGGAGAGGAGGGGCCTCCCGGAACAAGGAAGAGAGCCTGCACATCTTATCTTTGATCGTCTTGGAAATTCAGAAGATGTCTTGGAAATAGCTGGTTAACACAGGTCCCTGCCAAGGGGTCTGGAAGATGTGGTTCTGCATAGAGAAGGACCAGCAGGAGCTCCAGGAGGACAAAGGTTCAAGGGCGTTCCAGGCCAAGAGATAGAGCATGAGCAGGGAGAAACCTGATGAGCAGTGGGATGTGCTGAGTTCCAGAACCGGTGGGAAGAGGTGAGGTCGAGAGGTTGGGAGCAGGGACTGGAATAGCACATGGTACCCCACCTATCCTGTCCCAAATACAACTGGTATATGGTTCCTTACTGTCCAGAGGAGACACCATCATCCTCCCTCCTCATGTTTGCTAATGTCTCTACTGTTCTTGAGTCTATCTATTTAACAACTTCTGGACCTCTCCATTCCTCCTCAGACCCATTCTGCTGCCTCCAAGCTTGACTCCCTCCAGGGTGTTCTGCACACAGATGCAAGAAAGCCCCTCTTAAGATGCAAATCAGCCCTGGTCCCTCCCCTGCCTAAGAGGCTTCCCTAGTATTCCATCACCAACAACCAACTTCATCCATTCTCTCATCTCCATAATTTTTACTGTTTGTGCCCACCACCCAATCTGTTATATACTTAATGGTTTTTAAAAAATTGACTTCATCCAAAAGTATTCCTGAAATTACAGGTTTAGTATACTGGCTGTATTTTCTCCAATACACATTGAAATAAACTCACGAGTGTTAAACTGGAGTGTGTGTGTTTGTCTATCAGTTTGTAGCAGAAACGATGCATGCTCTTCCCATATCACCTTGTTCTTGCTAATTCAGGGCATTCTGGCTTGACTTTCATCTGCTCCTGAAAAGTGACTGAAAGTGAAGCTGGAAAGAGATGCTCTCCCAGGTAAGTGTGAACCTGCTTTGTGTACCACTGGGTGAGGCCCTGGACAAGCCCTCTAAGAAGGCACATGGTCCTTCAGTTCTGAGAGATGCAAGGAGGGAAAGACTGGTGTGGAGAGGGAGGTTGGGAAATATTTACTAACCTGAAGCTCATTGAAAGCCAAGTGGGTGCAGGAGGAGGAAAGGCCTCTGAGCATGTGCATGAGGGTCCTTCAGATGGGTCACAGCTGAGGCCACATCCTACGAAGGCAAGCCCTAACTTAACACCCAGTTTTCCTGGATTGCCGGAGGCTAGGTCCTCTCCTTCTCCTGGTAGAAATAGCTCCTGCCCAGAAGCCAAGAAAGAATCAGATTCTGCTGATCCACAAAATCTGCTGGCTGAAGGCCTCACTAAAAGAAGAAGTGAAAGAATATTCTTTCTGAAGGACTGACACAGCTGGATTTCTTTCCTAAGGCAGAAAAGCCTGAGGCTGCCCTCAGGATATTGGACTTCTCTGGGCTGCCCAAGGATACTGAAGTGCTGGGTCTGGAGTCGTACGCACGCTTCTCATTGACTTGACCCCAAAACTCATGGAGTAGGTTGGAATACTTGGGAAACTTTTGCTTTTGGGGTTCCAAGACACAGTATGTGGTGGGGAAGCCCCGTGAACTGGGAAGCTGGAGCCGGCGCTCTGACTCTGCCCTGGAGGGGGATGTGGACTGGACTACAGGCTCTTCCTCCATGCACTCATGAGAGAGTCACAAAAGCACTTTGCAAACTGCAAAGCCTTGCGCAGAAATGAGCAATGGGATGATAGTGATGCTCCATCCACCCGAGACTCCTGGGAAATAGCTTCTGTTCATTAGCTCAACACCAACCCTCATGCTGTGCCTGTGAACCATCTCTGCCCTCAGGAGGCTTAAAATCTCAGCAGGAAGACAAAGCACACGAGAAAGCCCACTTTACTCATCCTCTCTCTGGTTTCTGCCACTATGGCTCTGCCTCACATATATCAAAATTCCAGAGTCCCTAAAGGAAAGCAGATGCTCGGGATACAGTGAATCATCCTTATCAGTTAACCATGGACTAGAAACACTCCAAGAATCAAGTTCCCAGAAGCCAACCAAAGGTTAACTTGCAAGCAGACCTTCCTGAGGCTAGGCTTCAGCTCTGCCATCTTAACTCTTTTCTGCACAGGACTAAACACTCCAGGTAAAAGACAGAGATTGTCGAACTGGATAAAAGAACAAGACCCTACTACCTGCTGTCTACAAAAATGCATTTTAAATATTAAGGACACAGATGGGCTAGAAATTGATGGGAAAGGATATGCTATACAAATATAAGGATGTACATTTCATAATAATTCACTAGGAAGACAGAACAGTTACAAGTCTGTGCCTAATAATAGAGTTTAAAGATCCATGAAGGAAAATTTGCCCATAATTAAAGGGAGAAATAGATCACAATCACAATTAGAGATTCTAACAGCTTTCTCAGTAATTGATAAAATAGGTAGATAAGAATCTACAAGGACATAGAAGATCTGAATCACCTTGACTTAACTGACACATACAGGACACGACAGCCAATAAATGCTGAATACACTTTTTCACAAGACACACACACTAATATGGCCACTGTGATACACTATATGCTTGGTTAATGGCTCAATACGTTGTAAAGATTGAAATGTTAAAGAATATGTCTTCCAACCACCATGGAATTAAGTTAAAGCCAGAAACGATATTGTATCTAGGAACACATATTTGAAACCTAAACAGCACATTTCTAAACAATCCATGGGTCAAAGAAGGAGTTACAGAAGAAATTATAAAAACTTTTTAATTGGATAATAATGAAAATACAACATATCAGAAATTGTAGGATGCAGCCAAAATAGCGCTAGATGGAGATTTATAGTTTTTAATGCTTATATTATTATTATTGTAAAGATTTTATTTATTTATTAATTTGTTTGTTTGTTTGTTTATGTGAGAGAGAGAGAGAGTTCACAAGTGGGAGAGAATCTGAAGCAGACTCCACACTGAGTATGGAGCCCAGCGGAGGGCCTGATCCCACAACCACAAGATTACAACCTGAGCTGAAACCAAAGGTCAGGTGCTTAACCGACTGAGCTACCCAGGGGCCCCTGATGCTTATATTATTAAAGAAGGGGAGAAAATGGGGTGCCTGGGTGACTCGGATGGTTAAGTCTCTGCCTTTGGCTCAGATCGTAACCTCTAGGTCCCAGGACTGAGCCTGGAATCAGGTTCTCTCATCTCAGGAGGGAGTCTGCTTCTCCCTCTCCCTCCGCTTCTCCCCCTGCTTGTGCTCTCTCTGTCTCTCTCTCTCTCTTTCTCTCAAATGAATAAATAAAATCTTTTTTTAAAAAGAGAGAAAAGAAAAAAGAAAGGTCTAAATCAGTGACCCAAGTTTTCATCTTTAGACACTAGATAAAGAACACCAAGATCAGGGTACCTGGCTGGCTCAGTCAGTAGAGCATGCAACTTTTCACCTTAGGATTGTGAATTCAAGCCCCACATTAGGTGTGGAGCCTACTTAAAAAAACAAAACAGGGCACCTGGGTGGCTCAGTGTATTAAAGCTTCTGCCTTTGGCTCAGGTCATGATCTCAGGGTCCTGGGCTTGAGCCCCGCATCGGGCTCCCTGCTCAGCAGGGAGCCTGCTTCCTCCTCTCTCTTTGCCTGTCTCTCAGCCTACTTGTGATCTCTCTCTGTCAAATAAATAAATTTTAAAAAATCTTTAAAAAAAAGAATAACTTGAAACTCTGAATAGACTTGTAACAAGTAAAGAGATTAAATTCATAATAATATTATTTTTAAAAAACCCATAAGCAAATCCAGGCCCAGGTGGCTTCCCTGGTGAATTCTGCCTAACATTTAAAGAAAAACTAACATCAAACTCTTCACAGACAATCTCTTCCAAAAAAAAAAAAGAGAGGCAACATTTTCTAACTCATTCTATGAGATCAGTATTACCCTGATACCAAAAATTAGACAAAAACACCACAAGAAAACTACATACTAATATCTCTTATAAATATAGCCATAAAAATTCTCAGCAAAATACTAGCAAACTGAATCTAGAAGAATGTAAATGTTGTTATAAACTGTGATCACGTGGGATTTATTCCCACGAATGCAAAGTGGTTTCACCCACATAAACCAATCAATATAATGCACCATATCAATAGAATAAAGGCCAAAAGCCATATAATCACCTCAGCAAGTGCAGAAAAGTCATTTGACAAAATTCAACAACCTTCATGATAAAAAAAAAAACAACACTAAAAAACTAGGCTATATAGTCCTGAACCTGATAAAGGGCATCTAAAAATAGCCCACAGCTAACAGCATAGTTAATAATGAAAGATTGAATACCTTCCCCCTAAGATCAGAAACAAGACAATGATGTCTTCTCTCATCAAGTCCACTCAACATTTTACTGGAGATTCTAGCCAGGACGATTAAGAAAGAAAAGAAATAAAAGGCATCCAAATTGAAAAGGAAGAAATAAAACTATCTTTAATTGCTGATTATATGATATTATTTATAGGAAATCCTAAATAATACATAAATACACACACACACACACACACACACACACACACACACACACACTGGCTAATAAGTAAGTTCAGCAAGGTTGCAGGATAAAGAATAATATTAAAAATAGTTATATTTCTACACAATAGGAATAAACAATCTGAAAATAAAATTAAGAAAATAATTCCATGTATAATAGCACCAAAAAGAATAAAATAACCAAGAATAATTTAATCAAATAGTTTAAAGAACTGTATACTGAAAACTATAAAACACTGTTGAAAGAAAGAAGACCTAAATAAATGGAAAAATATTCCTTGTTCATGAGTTGAAAAACTTAATATTGTTAAGATGGCAATCCTCCCCAAGTTGATTGACAGATTCAGTGCAATCCCTAGCAGAATACCAGCTGGTTATTTTGCAGAAATTGACAAGCTGACTCTAAAATATATGGATATTCAAAAGACCCAGAACAGCCAAAACAATCTTGAAAAAGAAGAACAAAGTTGAAGGACGAACACTCCCCAATTTCACAACTTACTATTAACTACCATAATCAAGATAGTGTGGTAGTGTCATAAAGATAGGTCAATGGGATAGAATTGAGAGTCCAGAAGTAAGCTCTCACATTTACAGTCATTTGATTTTTTATAAAGGTGCCAAGGCCATCCAATGGGAAAGACTAATCTTTTCAACATGTATCTACATGCAAAAGAAAGAAATCAAACCCCTACCTCACACCAGATACAAAAACTAACTCAAAATGCATCTGAGACCTACATGTAAAAACTGAAACTATAAAATATGAGAAGGAAACATAGGGGTAAATCTTCATAATCTTGGATTTAGCAATGGATTTTTAGATGTGAGACCAAAGCACAAGCAACCAAAGAGAAAACAGATAGTTCGAACTCATTAACATTTAAAATTTTGTGCTGCAGGGGCACCTGGGTGGTTCAGATGGTTAAGAACCTGCCTCTGGGGCGCCTGGGTGGCTCAGTGGGTTAAAGCCTCTGCCTTCGGCTCAGGTCATGAT
>LNAC01000109.1:2853468-2922064 GCA_002007465.1 Ailurus styani
AAAAAAAAAAAAAAAAAGAATCTGCCTCTGGCTCAGGTCATGATCTCCAGGTCCTAGGATTGAGCCCTATATCAGGATGTCAGCTCAGCAGGGAGTCTGTTTCTCCCTCTCCCTCTGCCTCTCCCCCTGCTTGTACTCTCTGTCTTTCTCTTTCAAATGAATAAATAAAAATCTTTAAAAATTGGGCACCTGGGTGGCTCAGTTGGTTAAGCAACTGCCTCCAGCTCAGGTCATGGTCCCGGAGTCCGAGGATCGAGTCCTGCATCGGGCTTCCTGCTCAGGAAGCTTCTCCCTCTCTTTTTGCCTGCCACTCCCCCTGCTTGTGCGCTTTCTCTCCCCCTCTTTCTCTCTGTTGAATAAATAAATAAAATATTTTTAAAAATCTTAAAAAATGGGCGCCTGAGTGGCTCAGTGGGTTAAAGCCTCTGCTTTCGGCTCAGGTCATGATCTCAGGGTCCTGGAATCGAGGCCCGCATCGGGCTCCCTGCTCAGCGGGGAGCCTGCTTCCCCCTCTCTCTGTCTGCCTGCCTCTCTGCCTCCTTGTGATCTCTCTCCCTCTGTGAAATAAATAAATAAAATCTTTAAAAAAAAATCTTAAAAAATAAGTAAAATAAAATAAAATTTTGTGCTGCAAAGGATGTCATCACGAAAGTGAAAAGATGGGATGCCTGGGTGGCTCAGTCATTTAAGAGTCTGCCTCCAGCTCAGGTCATGGTCCTAGACTCCCAGGGTGGAGCCCCGTCCTGTTCCCTGCTCAACGGCAAGTCTGCTCTCCCTCTCCCTCTACTCCTCCCCCTGCTTGTGCTCTTTCTCTCTCTCTCACTCACTCTTTCTTTTAAATAAATAAAATATTTTTTAAAAAAAGAAAGTATAAAAAACAACCCACAGAAAAGAATAAAATATTTGTAATGTATATATCTGAGAAGAGACTTGTATCTCAAATATTTAGAGAACTTTTACAACTCAATAATAAAAAGACAAATAACCCAATTTTTATAGGCAAAGGATCTGAATTTCTCCAAATCTCCAAAGAAGATATTCGAATGACCAGTAGGCATGTGAAAAGATGCTCAACATCATTCAAATCAATTCAAATTCAAATTCAGATCAATTCAAAACCACAGAGATAGTACTTTAGTACTTTACACCCACTCTAATGGTTGCAATTAAAAAGATGTTAAAAAGGCTTGTTATAATAATAACAAGTATTGTGAGGATGTGGAAAAATTGGAACTCTCATGCAGTGCTGGTAGAAATGTAAATTTCTCCTCAACTTTTGAAAAATAGTCTAGCAGTTCCTTAAAAGGTTAAACATACAGCCGAGGAATTCTGCTCCATGCAGAAGTTTATATCTAAATGTTCATAGCAACATTATTCATGATAGTCAAAAAGTAGAAACAACCCAACTATCCATCAACTGATGAATGGATAAATAAATGTAGTATATCCCTACAATGGAATATTATTTAGTAATAAAAAGAAATAAAGTACTCATACATGCTATACAGATGAATCTTGGTAATATTATGCTCAATAAAAGTAACCAGTCACAAAGGATCACATATTGTATGACTTTATTTAAATGAAATATCATAAACAGACAAATCTATACAGACAGAAAGTATATCAGTGGTTACCTAGGTTTGGGGGCTTGTGAAGAAGATGGGGGTAAAGAGGAGTGACTGCTAATGAATACAGGTTTTTCGGGGGGACAGGCAATGAAAATGTTCTAAACTATGATGATCTAACACTATGTTGATCATAGTGTTAGTTACAGAACTTTGGGAATATATTAAAAACCATTGAATCATGCCTTTTAACTAGTTGAATTCTACGGTATGGAAATAAATCTCAATAAAGCTGCTACAAAAAAAGTAAAATTTTGCCAAAAAAAATTCAGCAAGTTACATGAAATGAACAAATTTCTTGAAAAATAAAACTTGCCAAAGATGTGCTAGAAAATCTGTTTCTCTTTATATCTATTAAATAGATTGATTTTGTTGCCAAAAACCTTTCCATGTCTTTTCAATAAATGGTGCTGGTAAAACTGGACAGTTTGATGCAAAAGAATGAAACTTGACCATGTAATCACCCTATATATAAAAATAAACTCAATATGGACTAAAGACCTAAATGTAAGATGTGAAACCATAGAACTCCTAAAAGAAAACACGGGCAGTAATGTCTTGGACATTGGTCTTAGCAATATGTTTTTGGATCTGTCTCATCAGGCAAGTACAACAAAAGCAAAAATAAAAAAATTGGGACTACCTCAAACTAAAAAGGTTTTGCACAGTGAGGAAAACCTCAACAAAACAAAAAGGCAACCCATTATATAGGAGAAGATATTTGCAAATGATATATTCTATAAGGGGTTCATATCTAAATATATAAAGAACTTCTACAACTCAACACCAAAAAAACCGGAAATAATCCAATTTTAAAAATGAGCAGAGGACCTGAATAGACATTTTTCTAAAGAAGACCTGCAGATGGCCAAGAGAACATGAGAAGATGCTCAACATCACTCATCATCAGGGAAATGCAAAACAAAAGCTCACACCAGTCAGAATGGCTAGTATCAAAAATATAAGAAATAACAAGTGTTGGCAAGGATGTGGAGAAAAAGGTACCCTTTTTCACTGTTAGTGAGAATGTAAATTGATGCAGCCACTATAAAAAATAGTACAGGGCACCTGGGTGGCTCAGTTAACTGAGCATCCAACTCTTGGTTTGGCTCAGGTCATGATCTCATGGGTCAGGAGATCGAGCACCCCCATCTGACTCTTTAAAAAAAATAGTATGGGGCACCTGGGTGGCTTAGTCTGTTGATTTTCCAACTCTTGGTTTCAGCTTAGGTCATGATCTCAGGGTTGGGCGATTGAGCTCCTCATGGGGCTCTATGCTCAGTGGGGAGTCTGCTCAGGATTCTCTCTCTCCCCCTCTCCCTCAGCCCCTTCTCCCACTCATGCTCTATCTCTCTCTCGAGTAAATAAATACATCTTTAAAAAAATAGTATAAAGGTTCCTCAAAAAGTAAAAATAGAAATACCATATGACCCAACCATTCCACTTCTTATACTTACCCAAAGAAAATAAAGACATTAATTCAAAAAGATAGACGCATTCCTATGTTCACTGCAGCACTATTTACAATAGCTAAGACATGGAAGCAGCCCAAGTGTCCATCAAAAGATGAATAAGCACTGAAGATGAGATAGATACGCAATGGAACATTACTCAGCCACACACACACACAAAGAAATCTTGCCATTGCAACAACATGGACAGGCTGGAGGGTATTATGCTAAGTGAAGTAAGTCAGACAGAAAAAGATACACTCTGTGTGATTTCACTTATACGTGGAATCTAAAACAAAACAAGTGAACAAACAAAAACCAGACTCATAAATACAGAGAACAAACTGGTGATTTGCCAGAGGGGAGGATGCTGGAAGATGGGTGAAATAGGTGAAGGAGATTAATAGGTATAACCTTCCAGTTATAAAAATAAGTCACGGGGATGTAAAGTACAGCAGAGGGAATATAGCCAATAATATTGTCATAACTTTGGATGGTGACAGATGGTAGCTACACTTTCCATGCTGAGCATTTCTCAATATATGTAAGTATCAAATCACTGTGTTGTGCACCTGAAACTAATATAATATTGGCTCAGGTCATGATCTCAGGGCATGAGATCGAGCCCTGAGTTAACCTGGCACTGGGCATGCAGCCTGCTTAAGATTCTCTCCCTCCCTCTGTCCCCCACCCTGCTTTCTCTCACAAAAAAAAGTTTTATAATAAAATATTGATGACAATGAAATGTTAAGAAGGCATAAAGACAAGTAAAAATTAAAAATAAAATAAAAACAAAGTGGAGGGAATTCATTGCCAACAGGCCCACACAAGAAATTCCAAAGTTCTTCAGGCTGAATAAAGCTAATGACAGATGTGGAAGACCTCTTTACTCAGACTAATTATAGTCAGACTTTATCAACTGTGGTAACTGGTGGCAAAGGTCAAGCCATCCCAGCAAAAAAATCTGAGTGCTGGATGAATTTTTGGTTTTAAATAGACTTTATCTTTTAGAGCACTTTTAGAGAACTGATCTTTTAGAGCAGTTTCAGGTTGAGAGCAAGACTGAGGAGCTACAGAGATCTCCCATGTACTCTCTGCCCTCATGTAGCCTCCCCATTACCAAGACCCCCCAACAGAGGGGAACATTTGTTAAAATTGATGAAGGTACACTGACACATCTTTATCACCCAGAATCTGTAGTATACATTAGGGTCCACTTTTTTTCCCTTTTTTCTTTTTTTCAGTAAGCTCAAGGTCAATGTGGAGCTTGAATGCATGACCCGAGATCAAGAGTCACATGCTCTACCAACTGAGCCACCCAGGAGACCCAGCGTGATCCCAGGGTAGTGAGATCGAGCCCCACATCTGGCTCTACGTGGGGCATGGAGCCCACTTACAATTCTGTCTCTCCCTCTCAAAAACACACAAATCACAATGAAAATAATCAGTGTTGGTGAGGATGTAGAGAAATTGGAATCCTGATCTCTGGTTTGAATATGTCAAACCAGGCGGGAATGTAAAATGGTGGAGCTCCATTGTGAGAAATTGAGGGGCAGTTCCTCAAACTGAAGAACGCAGAATTACCATGTGAGTCAAGACGCTAAGCCTATCTTTTTACTTTCTGTACTTGGATGTTTCTACATCTAGGGTGTTGCTGATCCTGGAGAGACCAACCCTCCCATGGTTAGCTCAGTCCTAGAGATAACAAGTAGTCCATGTGTCCTGTGAGTGGACCTTTCACATGCAAACCACCTAGTGGGGGGTGGCCCACACACTCTTAGCCACCTCCTTGTTGGGGCTCTCACACTGGGGGCCACTCTCCCCCTGCCCTAGTCACCCCGTGGCCAGGTACCACACAACTAGGGGCAGCCCCCATGACCCACGGCTTGCTGAAATTCTTCACACTAACCAATCCTAACTCTGTCGATGGTGGTTGGCACATTATTCCTTGTGCCAGAAACCAAAGGAAAGGCTCTTGACCACATTCCCTTCCTTCCCTCTGTCTGCCTCCTACATGACTCTGGTGCTTTCTCCCGTGGCTCTGAGTGGAGTACTGTATCCTCTGCTCCTACAGATCTGTTAGTGTAAACCTCTTCCTCCATGACAGCAATTTCCATGTACACCGTGTCTTACCATACTGGATTCAAACAAATTCTGGGTGCCTTTAAAACAATTCCACTTCTAGGTACACGCCCCAAGAATGGAAAGTAGCCCCTCACACTAATATCTGTCCATCAACACTCCTAGCAGCATTATTCAAAATAGCCAAAACATGGAAACAATCCCAAATGTCCATCCAGGGGTGAAGAAATAAATGGTATATCTATAAAATGGTGTATCTATATGAAATGGAATATTATTTAGCCAAAAAAAGGAATAAAATACTAACACAGGCTAGACCTGGATGAACCTGAAAACAGTATGCTAAGCAAAAGTAGCCAGACACAAAAGGGCATGTGTTGGATTTTTCCATTTACATGAAGTGTCTTGGGGCACCTCATTGGCTCAGTGGGAAGAGCGTGTGGCTCTTGATCTCAGGGTCATGAGTTCAAGCCTCATGTGGGGTATAGAGATTACTTAAATAAATTAAACAAAACTTTATATGAAATGTCTCAAATAGGTAAACCCATAGGGACAGACAACAGGTTAGTGACTACCAAAGGCACAGGGGAGGGAGCATCTGCTTAATGGATTTATGGTTTCTTTGGGGGGTGATGAAACACTGGAACAAGATAGAGGGGATAGTTGCACACTGTCGTGAATGTACTTAAATACCTATGAGTGGTATGTTTCAAAGTTGTTAATTTTACATTATGTGACTTTTACCTCAATTTTTTTAAAAAGGAAAAAGATTATGATAGAGAATAAATGAGTAGGCATAAAGGAAACAAGATTGGAGTCACCTGGATGGCTCAGTTGGCTAAGCATCCAACTCTTGATTGCAGCTCAGGTCATGATCTTGGAGTCGTAGGATCGAGCCCTTTATCGGGCTCCGCACTCAGTGGGGAGTCTGCTTGAGATTCTCTCTCTCCCCCTCTCTAAAATAAATAAGTAAATCTTAAAAAAAAAAAAAAAGAAAGAAACAAGATTGGCCAGGCATTGATAATTATTGCTGCTGGTGGCAGGTACTTGGGTTTCACTATACTATTCTCTTGACTTGTGTGTATGTTTAAAATATTCCATAAAAGATAGTTTTCTGTGTGTGTGTGTGTGTGTGTGTGTGTGTGTGTGTGTGTTTAAGAGGAGGTTTCCAGTGATAATAAAGACACTGTCAAAGATTGAAGGGAAGAGGCGCTTGGGTGGCTCAGTCGGGTGAGCACCTGCCTTCGGCTCAGGTCATGATCCCAGAGTCCTGGGATAGAGTCCCATGTTGGGCTCCCTGCTCAGCGGGGAGTCTGCTTCTGCTTCTCCCTCTCCCTCTGCTGCTCCCCTTGCTCGTGCTCTCTCTGTGTCAAATAAATAAATAAAATCTTAAAAAAAAAAAAAGATCCAGTTGAAGATTTGGGAAAAGACACACACACAAAACCAGTTTCACGAAATCAAAGAATGGAAAATTCAATATTTGTAAATTAACGAATTGTGATGTATAATGTTGAACATGTAGCTAAATTAATAAATAAAATACTAGAACTATTATGTTACAAACATATATCATAAACACGCATTTGCATCCCTAAAAGTTTACACTTGAGTTGACAAAAAACCTTTGTTCTGGACTTCTTTAGAAGAAGTGGCTCTGTCTTTGTAGTCTTCTCATATTCTAGTATTTGAGGTCTATTTCTATACTGAACAGAGGATTCTTCATTAGAAAGCCATCTGCATTCCCGGAGCAGGGCCATGTCCCCACACCTCAACAGAGCCTGGTGACATTCAGCACCTCCTGAGTCTAACCAACATATGACCCAAGTCCTTGCCCACCCACCACCTCACTTCACCAACTCGGTTTCCATGTTGAGTTAATTCTGATCTTCCGTCCACAAAAATGGTAAGTCCAGACCTTTCTAAATAAGGTAACATTATTTTCATTAAGCCTCAGTAAGCCTAAATAAATCTCAAATGAGATTTACTTAGAGTCTGCTCTGCCCATACAGAGACCCAGTTCCGCTCATATTATCCATCTGTGATTTCTGCATGTAACCTCCAAATGCTGCTTCCCATGTTCTCAAGGAGAGTTTCAAGGAGATTTTTCCCCTCTGGTCTTCTGACCATACATTTTATGATATGACCATGCCTTCATGCCCACATGCCCTGGGCACATACCTTCTCTGATGGTAGGTGCCCCTACCTCTCTGACTCCCGGAGAAGCCGTGAGTCTCCCTTTGACACCCTATGACCCTTAATTCCCCACAGCACAGCAGAGATCAGACTTTAGTATCTGTTAAGAGTATACTGAACATGAAGGGTTCAAGATCCAAAGCCATGTTGGCAGACTTATTTCTGCGAAGGGCCAAATAATAAATATTTTGGGTGTCGTGGGCCACACACAGTTTCTGTCACATCGTCCGTCTTTGTTCGTTTGAACAAACTTTTAAACATATAAAAGCCACTCTTAACTCTGAGCTGGACAGAGTGAGCTGTGGTTGGGCCTGCCTTGCAGGCTGTCTCGGGCTGACCCTTATCTGACCGTCCCCGCTGAGTCTTAGAAGGACCTGCCGTCAGGGTCCACCCACAGGATCCCAACAACACTGTTCTTGCCCAATTCTCAGGCTCTGCCCTTGCAGCAGGGGGCAGTTTCTGGAGAAAACGCTCGTGTTAGTCAAGGGTTCTCAGAGACACAAACCCAATAAGGTATAAAAATGGAAATGTACAAACAGAGATAGAGATTTATTTTAAAGAATTGGCTCACAGGACTGTGGTTGCCAACGGGCCAGCAGACTGGAAATTCAGACTGATGTCACAGGACTGAGTCCAAACTCCACAGGGGACCAGGCTGAAGACTCAGGGAGGAGAGTTCCAGGTCTGTGTTCCAGTCTTGAGAGCTCTTCATCAGAGGCCCTCCGTCTTTGCGCGTGGGGCCTTCAACTGTTGATAAAGAGTTGTTATAAAGAGTAAGCTGCCTTTTACTCATGTCTACTGATTAAATGTTCACAGCAACATCAACACTGGTGTTTGGCCAAACCCCTGGCACCCAAGTCCTGGTCAAGTAGACACAAAACAGACCATCCCATGGCCCGTCCCTCAGAATCCAGGTTCAGGAGGCGCTGGGCCAGGAAAGAGAAAATTCTCGCTTTCCCACTACTCCCATGCCTGTCTCCAGATACTCCATGTATTGTCCATGGACTAGTCTCTTTGCTGGAAGACGGATAGCAGAATTTCCACTCCTTTCTCGGGAAACACAACTCCCACGCCTGGCGATAAAAAGCTCTTCCTCATTACTGAGTTGGCACGATAAGAATTGAAATCCGAATAAAAAGAATTTAGCTCTGCGGCTAACCCATGGCGGGGCGGATTTTTCATCAGCTCTAGGCCTCCTGTAGACCTCTGGACCCAAAACACAGAAGAACCCTGTAGAACAAAGTAGACGTGAAACAGATACTTGTTAGGTCACCTCAGCTTGAGGAAGTCTTATCTGATCAGAAAACAGCTTTATTTCCCCAGGCCGGCCCTCCCTGCCCCTCTCGCTGCCCCACCCCCCAGCTCTAGGTCACAGTGTCCATGTTTTGACCCAAAGCTCAGGATCTGGGTGCTTGCGACTTGGACCTGGAGCCAAAAGTTAGTCTCTCTGTCAGGTAATGGACACTTACCACGGATGAGTGTCTACCATAGGCCAGACGTTGGAAAAGTTTTATCTAACCCTCAAACCAGCCCACTGGCAGGAAAGTTGCCACAGTCCCCACCTCACCATTCACGGTAGTGTCCCAGGGGACAGCACAAGGACAGGAAGTAGTACCCCCTCTCAGGGGGTTGAAAAGGAGGGAATTTACATTTCGGCCCATTTACATTTCCAAGCAGAACAGTAACTCTTATTCCAGGGAGAGGGGACGTCACCAATTTCTCCAGGGACCATAGGTAGGTAGTGACTCATCCTATGTCCAGTCACTTAATGACTCCCCAGTACAAGAGAATAGGCATGCCACAGCTGAAGCAAACCTACTCTCCTGAGCTCAAGGAGACTGCTTGCAAAAATGATTTTTTCCAGACTCAACTTGCTCCACACCAGCAAATGGACATTCACTCTTGACAATCCTTCGAATACTTCAGAAGTGCTAGTGTTTGCATCTTTACCAGGCCTTCAGCCGTTCCTCATGTCACCTCCTCTCAAGCTCCCAGCCCACCCACCATGTCAGCTCCTCCCCAAACCCCCCAGTCCAGGGGTACTCAGCTGTGGCTACTCACTCGAACCACACAGGGAGCTTGGATGAATATCGCTGCCTGAGAAAGTTTGAGGAGAAACAGGATATTTGCATGGTCCCTGAGTATCTCCTCCAAGATTTTATTAAGAATAAGGGTGGGGGGAGGCTCCAGGGTGGCTCAGTCGTTAAGCATCTGCCTTTGGTAAGTCATGACCCCAGGGTCTCAGATGACACCATTCTAACCAAAAGAGCCAGGTGAATACCCCTCATAATAAGATTTTATCAGGAAAAGAAAAACAGTAGCCCTTCCTCCTGTGACTCTCCTATACTTTCACACAGAACACTTTTTTTTTAAGAATTACCCATGTATTTTAGAGGGAGAGTGAGAGAGTGCGCACATGCATGGGGGGAGGGGCAGAGGGAGAAGGAGAGAGAGAATCTTCAAACAGACTGCCCACTGAGCGCAGAGCCTGATGCCAAGCTTGATCCCAGGACCCTGAGATCATGACCTGAGCCAAAATCAAGAGTCAGATCCCTAACCGGCTGAGCCACCCAGATGTGCCCCCCACAGAGATTATTTTTTTAAATAATCTCTAGGTTCAGCTTGGGGCTTGAACTCATAACCCTAGGATCAAGAGTCCTATGTTCCACTGAGCCAGCCAGGTGCCCCAGAACACTTCACTTTTGACACTTCTGGTCACCAAAGCTGTGGAGTTTGTCCCCACCGATAAATTCCGCATAACACCAGCTGGGTGTCCTACAACTTAACTCAGCACTACAAGGAGTTGATGTCAGACTTGACCCCACTTCAGATGCCAATCACCAAGTAGTCGGTCCCCAGGTTACCCACAACTTCTGTCCAACTTGGCTACACATCGGAGGTTCCCAAGACCACCTCCTGCTTTGGATTCAATTAATTTGCTGGAGCAGCTCACAGAACTCAGGGAAACAGTTACATTTACCAATTTATGAAAGGATATGATAAAGGACATGATGGACAACCAGATGAAGACCTAGGAAGGTAGCGAGCCCTAGGGCTTCTCTCCCCATGGAGTTGGGTGGGTCACCCTCCTGGAACCTGGATGTGTTCACCGACCTGGAAGTTCTCTGAATCCCATACTATTGGGATTTTAGGGAGGCCCCATCATAGAGGCATGACCAATTATTAACTCCATTTTCAGTCCCTCTCCCAATTCTGGAGAATGAATGGAAGGTGGGGCTGAAAACTCCAAGCTTCTAATCATGGTTTAGTCTCTTTCTGGTGATGGGCTCCCATCTACGAGCCCACCTACAGTTACCTCATTAGACCAAAACACTCCTCTTACTCAAGAATTTACAAAGACTGGGGCGCCTGGGTGGCTCAGTGGGTTCAGCCTCTGCCTTCAGCTCAGGTCATGATCTCGGGGTCCTGGGATCGAGCGCCTCATCGGGCTCTCTGCTCGGCGGGGAGACTGCTTCCCCCCTCCCTCTGCCTGTCTCTCTGCCTACTTGTGGTCTCTCTCTCTCTCTTTGTCAAATAAATAAACAAAATCTTTAAAAAAAAGAATTTACAAAGACTTTAGGAATGCTGTACCAGGAACCAGAGGCAGAGACCGATACACATTTTCTATTATTGCACAAAGATATGTTGACATCACAGATCCCTCTGGTGTGACGCACTGAAAAGACAGAAATCCACTACTTTGGTATGCTTGGTAAAAACATGTAACCTCAATCTAATTGTGAGAGAACACCCGTTCTCTCTAATTGTGAGAGAAAAGCCCAAACTGGCAGACATTTCGTTCATCTGGTACTCTTCAAAAGTGTCAGAATCGTGAACAGCAAGAAAGAATTGTAGAATTGTTATAGATTGGAGAATGCTAAGGAGGCATCACAATGAAATGCCAAGTGGAGTCCCGGGTAGGATCCTGGAACAGAAGAAAAGGCAATAGTGGAAGGATGGGTGAAATTGGAATAAGATCTATCATCCAGTGAACAGCATTGTGCCAACATTCATTTCTCAGTTTTGCTCATTGGGCTGTGGTTATATCAGATGTTCACATAAGGGGAAGCTGGGTGAAGAGTATATAGAAATTTTCTATATTATTTTTGCAATTCTCCTGTAAGCCAAAAAAATTTTTTTTTCTAAGTTTAAAAACTACGTATGTCCCCCTACCCAAAATTCTCCTTGGTCTCGGGTATGGCCTGGGCATCAAGTGTCTTGAAAGGTGATTATAATGTCCAGCCAAGATTAAGAACCGTTGTTTAAGTTTGTCTCTGTCTTCCTCAGTGTAACTTCCAGAACCAGACACTAGAGTTCATGTGTGGTCTGACAGGAACACAATGGTACTCTCACCTCCTTTTGTCTGGACACTAGATCTTTATTAATGCGGCCTAGAGTCCATGAGCTTCCTTTAAAAACATATATTATTTATGCAACCAGAGCTTTTCCTTTTCTAAAACACCCAAGTCTTTCCTCATATGATGTTCTGCTGTGCTGTGCTTCTCCCTCCCTGGCATTAGGCATGATTTTATACCCTGAGGTCCAAATATTTAATCTCCTTACATTTGGTCCTTTGTTCCAGCCTGTCAGGATGCTGAATGCCCCCTGCCACCTTGTCTTCACATTTACCCCCAGATTTGGGCACACATACTTGAAAACCAGGGCATCTCCGTCTTTATTTGAAACACCAGTGAGAGGCCTTGGACAGGAGGACATTGTCCTACAGCCCATCCCTACATATCCTGGTTAGCATCTGTCTGGTTGTCTCTGTTGAGGACTGGGCTTGTGGTCCCAAGGGGCAAGGATGACTGGTTAGGGAGGTTATCCAAAGTGTCCAGGACTAGGATGAGGCAGAGGGAAAGTAGGAGCCAGGTAACCACATGCACAGGTCAGGGCTGGTGACAAATGGAGAAAAACAAGGGGCTGGGACACACAGAGATTCCCGAAATAAAGAGGAAAGCAAGAGCAGTGATGGGAATAGACTGAAGCCCCCTGAACTGCTTCCAGTTCCCCAAATGTGTCAGGTGCCATGGTTTCTCCCAAGCCTTCCCTCTGCCCCGATTACCTGTCCTTCCAAGGCAATGTCGTGAATTCCTTTCCTTTCCACTGTTTCTGCGACACGTTCCCCATCTTTCATAGGTAGACCTGCAGAGAATGGGAAGGAAGGGGAAAGCTGTTCCTCTTTCTCAGGACGAGAGCATCAGTCCAAATATGGAGTAGCCTGCAATGGTTCAGGAGGTGGAAGACGCCGTCAGTCATCTGGAAGGTTGTAGCCCAAGAATAGCACACATCATGTGAGTACACACCTTGGGGTTCTGACCCTGTGCCCCTGGAAGACCAGAACCTTATTATGTTCACCTTCAGAGCCAGTGCCAAGGCCAACGTTGACAGTCAGCCCTTCATGGGTAGACTTTTTTTTTTTAAGATTTTATTTATTTATTTATTTGACAGAGAGAGATTACAAGTAGGCAGAGAGGCAGGCAGAGAGAGAGGAGGAAGCAGGCTCCCCGCCGAGCAGAGAGCCCGATGCGGGCCTCGATCCCAGGACCCTGAGATCATGACCTGAGCCGAAGGCAGAGGCTTTAACCCACTGAGCCACCCAGGCGCCCCATGGGTAGACTTTTGAGTGATCGGCTGACTAGCCTGAAAAGGACACCACTCTGCCAGGTGAGCAGCTCTGCGGGGTGGGGAATCTGAACCCCAATGTATCTCAGCAGGTAAAACAGTGGAGTGGCATGGCTAAGGTGACTTTAAACAGGGAGGTTTGGAAAGATCCAAATCTAATAGTTGAAAACTATTCAGTAACCATGTTTTTAGAAAGATTTTATTTATTTATTTGAGAGAGAGAAAGCAGGAGCGGGGAGCGGGGAGTGGGGTGCAGGGGCAGAGGGAGAAGCAGGCTCCCTGCTGAGCAGAGGGAGTCCGACTCTTGATTTCCAGGACCTTGGGCTCATGACCTGAGCCAAAGGCAGACGCTTAACCGACTGAGCCACCTAGGCTCCCCCAGTAAACATATTTTTAGGAGCCTTATTGAGTTATAATTCACATGCCATATGATTCATTCCTGGAAAGTGTACAATTCAATGGCTTTTAGGATACTCGCAAAGCTTTGTAATCACAACCACAATCAATTTTAGAACATTTTTATCATCCCCAAAAGAAACCTCATACCTGTTAGCAGTCACTCCCCATTCCTCCCTGCCCTCAACCTCTGATAACCACTAAGGTACTGTCTGTCTCTGTGGATCAGCTTATTCTAGACATTTCTTATAAATGGAATCACACAACAGGTGGCCTTTAGTGTCTGGCTTCTTTAATTTACCATAATTTTTTCAAGATTCATCCATATTGTAGTATGTATCAGTAGGTTATTCCTCTTTATGGCTGAACAAGATTCTATGTTCTAATAATATTCTGTACGAATATACCACATCAGTTTATCCATTCATCCATTGATGGCTTGTTTCTACCTCTCAGCTGTTCCAAATAATGTTGCAATGAACACCTGATACACGTTTTTGTGTGGACATACGTTTTCACTTCTCTCGGGTTGATAAACACAATTTTAAACTGCAACATGATATCTTGCTGAGCTGTCAACACACAAACATTGGAGATAATTTTTGGATTCTTTTTGCCATTATAAATAATGGTGTGATGAATAATTCAGGAGGCAAAGCCTTGCTGATTGTTGGCGTTATTTTCCGGTGTGAAATGGATGTGGATGTGTTCAGAGCAGAGTCTCCAGAATGGAGATTGGATTTTGAATCCAGACAATGCAACAATTTACGTGTATGTTTCACTTTACATTTTATGAAACACTTAACCTCTTTCTCTCTTTTAAAGATCCATGAAGGGGCTCCTGGGTGGCTCAGTAGGTTAAGCGTCTGACTCTTGGTTTCAGTTCAGGTCATGATCTCAGGGTTGTGAACTCGAGCCCCAAGTTGAACTCCTTGCTCAGCATGAGTTTGCTTAAGATTCTCTCTCTCCCTCTTCCTGTGCCCCTCCCCCTTCTCATGCGCTCTCTCTCTCTCTCTCTCTCTCTCTCCCTCCTGCTCTCAAATAAATAAATAAAATGTTAAAAAAATACATAAAGACACATGAAAACCATGGGGATATTTAACCTGAAGAAGAGAAGACTTAGGGGGTCATAAATGTCACCTGTAAATACCTGAATGGCACCCTTTGAAAGGGAAGAGGCCAATTTGATATGGTTCCAAAGAACAGGTTCTGCCCCCTGTTGGCCAAGCCTGTTGTGACCGGACATTTTCTTCCCAGTCCTTCCATACAGAGAGGGCAGCCTTTGCATATCTTGGCACTTCCTCTTGTGACTCTGAGGGAGACCCAGGACTTTGGGTGAACTAAAAAATGGGTTCTCTCTGTGAAGAAGAATTCTCAAATCTTTAGCAAGAGACTGATTTTCTAAACTTGGGCTGTCAGCTGAGTTGAGGTTTACCACAGAACCGACCTCCAGCAAGAAGGGAACATTTTGGTCTGGGAGCAGTCAAGGGATGGAGGTAGGGGCACATGTGTGTGTTTGTACGTGTGTGTTGAGAAATTCAGCTGCAGCTGGAAAGGGAGCAGAGGAAGTTGGATGAAAATGTGCAGAAGAAGTTGCGGTTGGGGACCAGTCAGAACAGAAGACTTGTTTCTCTGGAAGGCGTGGAACACATTGACCCAGAGGGCAGTTGGCAACATCTTAGAAAGTGACAGTCAAGGTAGACATGTGCTCATTGTCACTGAAGACCTGTCAATCACTGAGAAATATGAACTGCTTGTCAGCACCGGCGCCCCGTAGAATGGAAGAGTATTTGTCCTGAAGTTGCTAACTTTGCTTATGTAATGCTAAAGAAGATGTCTTTTAATTTATCATATGTCTTCACACCTCTAAAATCTCCTTGAGCATACCTTGCAAAAGTTTCCTACTTGGGATCAGGAGAAAGTCCTTGACTTCTAGACCTTTCCCTCCCCAACATTTACCAACATAGAATAGTAGAACAGTAAAAGTTAACCATAATAAACTTTCTCAGGTAGGGGAAAGATGGAAGGCTGCCTACCTGGAATTGAAGAAAGTGACTTGATTCTGTCCCTGGAAGTGACTCCGTGTGGCTCATGGGTCCACTGTTTGGAAGGCTCCATCTACACCATCACACCCAATGGCCATAGTTGAAACAGACCTGGGGCGATATATTCCCCACGAAGGGTGAGCTGCTTCCTGAGCTTGCTTCCTTCCTGTAAAATGTTGGGAGACCCAGAAGTTATTTCAAGTATTGAAACAGTCACCGTTTCTCTTAGTTTAGATTATGGTTCTTTCGGTGCTACAGCTTCTTAAATAATGTAGCTGGCTTTATGACTTTTTTTCAAGTGCACCCAATAGACATTACCTCCTGCTACCCAAATTCTGTTTTCCCATTGCCCTACCCAAAGCCAAAACTTTATTAGCTAACCTATCTTCCTACCAAGTCATCTCAGAGGATAAGTTTAACAAAGGTTTTGCTCTTGCACAATATAGACTGCCACTTTCTCAACCTTGAATGACAGCGCCCTCATGGTCTACCACCTGGAGCATGCCAATACCACTATTTTTAAACTTTTGTACTTACTTCCAGGTACCAGAATTTTTGTGTAGGTCAGTGTTCATTATGATGGTATGACAACCACCCCCAAATCTCAACACCCTACCAGAAAAAAAAGGGGGGGAGGTTGATTTGTTGCTCATTTTACCTATTATTCTAGCATCAACCCCAGCGATGCTCACATGTCCTAGGTTGGCAGAGCAGATCCTGTCTGGAACAAACAAGGCAGAGAAGGATGAAGAACAATGGTGGAAGAGCACTGGCTCTCAGGACTTCTGGGAAGTGGCACTTGGCACTTCTACTCCCACAGTCTGTTACCCATATTAAATAAATGATCAAGTCTGGCATTGTTGGAGGTGGAGGGAATAATCTTCTCACAGGGAAGAATGAATATTTGGAACAATAACACAATCTACCACAGGGCAAATAAACAGAACCCTCTTTCCCATATGAGTTCTGAACAAGGACACAGGACAACTGAGCCAACACATAGACAATCCAAACGACTCCTTTATTAGCAATATAGACTACACTGAAGACCACAGCTTGGAGTGATAGCCTCCCTGGATTGTTGATATAGAAGCCCGGAATTTAAAAACTTATTGCCCAGTTGCTCCTTTGCTGGTAGGGGTGGAGCAGAGGGTGAGGGTGGGGTTGTTTAAGGAATCGTAGAGAGCATACTCCAAGGAAAGGAACTGGCTTCTCCAGCAAGGGGGAAGGGGGTGGGGGGTGGGGAGGGGGTGGGAAGGGAAGATGCCTGGTTTCTCCTTCCAAACTTTCCAGGCAAATAAGTTATCCCAACTTCTCTGAAACAGAATAATTGAACAGACTGAGGAAGTTCAGGCATGTAATGCTAAAAAGCTCCCGCCACATGGAAAGAAACATGAATAGTGGGGAGAAAATCCTCATGAAGTAAGTATCTTTCAGGCAAAGAAACAGAGATTGATGAAGACCAATAACTCGCTCAAGTCCCAAGTGGGCAGCTGAGTGTCACCCAAATGCAGGGAAGGGAAGGGTAGATTTCACTTAAAAGAGATCATGGTGTGCTTCATGAAGAAGAATTTGTGATCTGGGTGGAAAGGTGAAGATCTGAGGAATATTTCTGTGTGCCGTCGTGGATTCAAATTTGTACCTGTTGATTTCATAGAAGTCTTCTCTTTGTGTTTAAGAAACACAGTTGTGGACACTTGTCCCTATTCCACTCCCCAGGGAGGCCAGTCAGGAAACCACAGAATCCGTGAAAAATGTGTTAACAACGACTTATCAGTCTATCTTACAGGCTCAGAGGGGCTGAAATGGTGCCTGAAACCCAGACCTTGCAGGGCACGGCTGGGATGTCTTCGTTTTCTGACTCCCGTGCAGAGTTCCTTCCCCTGCCTCCCACTACCTGTCTCCCTGTACGAGGGGGCCGAAATGTCTCTATGCACCTGTCCCACTCCCAAGTCCTCCCAAGGAAGGAGATGGCAACCCAGGCCCATACGATTGCAGGCCCTGGGGCCAATGCTAGGCCGATCCACGCGGGACCCTCCAAGAGGGGTCTTTTGCCTTCCAAGCAGCAAAAGGACAGACAGAAGAGGCCAGGCCTCACAGACGGATGTGCAGTTCCAGGATTTACCCTCAGCAGCACAGGGCGGCCAGGTGGCAGGTGTGCGGCACAAACCCCTCCAAGTCTCCCCAAATCAGCGAGGAAGCCGAAGCGAAGGAGAGCACGGGTAAGAGCTGATCCCTTAGGACTCTCAGGAGATAAAGGCGGCGGGCGAGGGGGAGTCTGTTTCCAGGGCAACCCTGTGTAGCGTGCCCCGGGTTCGGGGTGTTTTTGTTTTTTTTCAGATTGCCTCCGCGTGCCCCGCTTTCCTCGCTCTAGTTGCCAAAAGAACGCACGATAAGCCACCGTTCTGCTTCCTTTTCTCTCCTTATTTTGCTTTTTTCCTCCAAGGTCTGAATGTCTCTCTGTGAGAGCAAGTTGATCTCGATCATTCCCCCAGCCCACTCACGGCCTTGATTCCTCCAGCCCGTCTTGATGCCTTAGCCATCTCCACGTGATGGGTGGTCTCTCGGATTTCTGCTTGAGATCCGTCCTTCCCAAACGAGGAGTTTGTACTTCGCTTCCAGCCGGTGAGCAGCCACAGGTGGATTTTGAGCCCAACCTGTTTTTGGAGAGTCGATCTGGCACCCGTGGGGAGGGGAGAGGGGTCAATATTAATAGCTATAATTTATTGATCACTTGTCTTGCCAGGTGTCTGACATACATTGCTTCTCCTGTTTTCAGGGAAGCTTTACTGTGCCCATTTTATAGCTGAGGACATTAAGGCTGAAAGGATTAAGCCACGTCCCCAAACGGTGAGAAGCAAAACCAGGATTCAGCCCCACATGGAATTGACTCCAATGTCTGTGTCCTTCCTATGCCCTTCCAGGAAAAAGCCAAAGGCAGGGTGGTGATTTGGAAAGCCTCTAGCATTAACGGAGGGCAAAGTTAGGGCAATGCCGCGGGAATTGCTGGGGCAGGGATGCCCAGAAGAGGCAGATCTGAGTCCTAGGGAATGCAGGGTCTGGGTGGGCTGGCGATCCTGGGGAGGGACACACAGAGGTAAGAACTAATTACAGTAAATTATATTTATAGAACACTTTATAAAACTTCCACAAATACGAACTCGTTTGTTCCTCTTCACAGATTTGGAAAGTTTTAGCATCCCCTTGAATTCAGGTGTTCTGATTCAAAAGTTGATGCATCCTCACCCCTCCCGGCTGCCCCATCACACACTTTAGAGAACAAGCTTCACCTGGAACCCGAAACGTGTGTGCCCTCTATTTGCCCTCAGAGTGTTGGTGAGAAGGATACACCTGCAAATCTCAGTGACCCAGTGAGATTATTTCTTGCACGTGTATGCACACCAGCGTAGAAATTCCGGGGAAGAGGTACTGGAAGTTGAGTCAGAATGGACGGAAGAGAGGTGGTGGATGGTAGGTCAGGTCAGACTGAGAGTTTGTTTCTCTGGAAGCCTCAGGGCACACTGATCTAGCTTGACAGTACCTCAGGGAGTGTCTTTCTGGGTCACTGTGTTCTCTCTAGAGCTGGAATCTTGTCAGTCCTTGAGAAATGGGAAACTTTTGGCAGCATTGGACTATGGGAGTGAAAGAGGAGTTGCCCTATTAGCAATAATCGCACCTCGGATAAACCTCATTGGCTACGATACGGAGAGGAGTTGCCCTAAAGGTGTTAAATCTTGCCACCAAAAAATGATTTCGATTTAATCATTTACTTTAAATGTTTTTTTTTGTTTTGTTTTGGCTTTGGTTTTGTTTTGTTAAGTAGCCCAATCTGGGGCTTGAACTCCCAACTCTGAGATCAAGACCTGAGCTGAGATCAAGAGTTGGATGCTTAATCCGACTAAGCCACACCCAGGCTCCCCTAATTTTCATTTACTTTATTTATATTTAAAGATTTTATTTATTTATTTGAGAGAGGATGCGAGCACAAATGGGGTAGAGGCAGAGGGAGAGAGAGAAGCAGACTCCCTGCTGAGGGAGCTGGAGGGTGGGGATGGAGGGGCTTTATCCCAGGGTCCTGGGATCATGACCTGAGCAGAAGGCAGACGCTTAGCCGACTGACCTCCCACCCCCACTCCCCCATCATTTTCTTTAATACACAACTATTAACTGTAAGGGCAACATACAAGACTCTCTGAGGAGGAACAAATTTCATGCAGATATAGGCTTTACTGTCAAGAAACCTGAAATTTCTTCATATTTGAAAGTAAAATCTACACACAGGAGGGGCCCCTGGGTGTCTCAGTTGTTAAGCCTCTGCCTTTGGCTCAGGTCATGATCCCAGAGTCCTGGGATTGAGCCTCGCATCAGGCTCCCTACCTGGCAGGAAGCCTGCTTCTCCCTCTCTCACTCCCCCTGCTTGTGTTCCCTCTCTCGCTGTGTCTATCTCTGTCAAATAAATAAATAAAATGTTTAAAAACAAAAATCTACACACAGGAAAATTCATTCTTTTTGGCATACAGTTCTATCAAGCTTTTCATTTATTCTTAAATTTATATTTCTCTGCACGTGTTTTTGTTGAGATATGATTCACTTATCCCCAAATTCACCATTATTAAGTGTACAGATCCTGTAGATTTTAGTATATTCAAAAAGTGGTGCACTCTCTAAAAAGGGTGGGGAGACACCTGGGTGGCTCAGCCAGTAAAGGATCCGACTCTTGATTTCAGCTCAGGTCATGATCTCAGGACTGTGAGATGGCACTGGGCATGGAGCCTGCTTAACATTCTCTCTCTCCCTCTCCCTCTTTCCCTCCCGCCATGTGCCTGCATGCACACGTGTTCTCTCTCTCTCAAAAAAAAGTTAGGCAACCATCACCATTAATTCTAGAACATTCTTATCACCTCAAAAAAGACACCATACCCATTAGCACTCACTCCCTGTTTCCCTTCCCCCTCCTCCCCCATGCCTTGGCGACACTAATGTGTTTTCTGTCTCTATGAATTTGCCTATACTGGACATTTCCCAATCTCTGCTCCTTTCAGACTTGTTTCCTCCACTTAACGTTTTCTAGGTTTATTGGTGTTTTAGTATCTGTCAGTCCTTCATTCCTTTTTATGGCCAAATATGTCTGTGTGTATATATCAGGTTGTATCTAGCCATTCATCTGTTGATAGACATTTGGGCTATTTCTACTTGGAGGTTGATTATGAATAATGCCTATATGCACATTCTTGTGTAAGCTTTTGTTTGCATACCTGCCTTCAATTCCCTTGGGTTTGTGCATAGGATTCAAATTGCTGAGCAATATGATAATTCTGTGTATAACTTTTTGAAAAACTGTCACTGTATTATAGTAACTTCACCATTTTACATTTGCCCCAGCAGTGTAAGGGGGTTCTAGCTTCTTCACATGCTCACCAACACTGTCACTCCTCCCTCCTGTGCTTCCTTCCTCTCTCTCTCTTTCCTTCTTTCTTTCAGTATAGAAATTCTACTGAGTCAGAAGAAGTATCTCAATTCAGTTGTGATTTGCATTTCCCAAGTGATGAATGAGGTCGAGCATGTATTTGTTGGCATTGTTCTATCTCCTCTGGAGAAATGTTCATTTAAATCCCTTACCCAATTTTTTAACTGGGTTCCCTTTTTATGGTTGAGTTATGAAAGTTCTTTACATGTTCTGGATATCAGACCCTTATCAAATATGTGATTTACAAACATTTCTCTAATTCCATGGGTTGTCTTTCCATTTTCTCAGTGCTGTCCTTTGACACGTGAAAGGTCTTAATTTTGATGCTGTCCACCGTGCGTGTATTTTCTTTGGTTGTTTGTACTTTGGGTGTCAAAACTAAGAAACTGATATCTCATCAAAGGTCCCGAAGATTTACATCTGTATTTTCTTCACAGAGTTTTCTTTCATTCTGTAGGCTGTCTTTCATTCTCTTGATCATATCCGTCGATGCACCAAGGTTTTTAATTTTGATGAAGTTCTATGTATCTTTTTCCCCTTATTTCCTGCACTCTTGAGGTCCTATCCAAGAAATCACTGCCAAATCCAACGTCATAAAGGTCCTCCCATTTTTCTTCTAAGAGTTTTAGAGTTTGAAGGTTTTGATCCATTTTGAATTAATTTTTGTTTATGGGTTTTTTTGTACAAGATAAGGATCCAACTTCATTCTTTTGCATGTGGAATTCCAGCTTTCCCAGCACCATCTGCTGAAAGACTACCCTCCCTCCATGGAAAGACACCCAAGGTCTTGGCACCCTTGTTGAAAATTGGTTGGCCATGTGTGTGAGGGTTTATTTTTGGGCTCTCTATTCTATTCTACTGGTCCATATGCCTGCCCTGAGGCCAGAATCACACCATTTTGATTACTACAACTTTGTATAGACTCATTCTCCATCCATTCTGCTCCCTTGCCCCCAATGCCTTCTCTGCCCTTTCGGGCTCTCCCGATCCTTCCTCTCCTTCCAAATGATTTTTATATTCCCCTAGTGTTGTTCTCCCCTTCCTCGTCCCCAGATCTTCAAGGGGGCACCTTGAAGGAGTCCTCCCTTGATTTCTTTTTCTTACCCTGCATACCCACTTCATCAGCCACCTCATAAGCTCTCCATCTCTGATTTATTTTTATTTTTTTCTGATTTTTAAAAGATTTTTATTTATTTATTTGACAGAGAGAGAGATCACAAGTAGGCAGATAGGCAGGCGGGGGGGGGGTTGGGTGGAAGCAGGCCCTCTGCTCAGCAGAGAGCCAGATGCGGGGCTAGATCCCAGGACCCTGAGATCATGACCTGAGCCGAAGGCAGAGGCTTAACCCACTGAGCCACCCAAGTGCCCCATTTTTTCCTGATTTTTTTTAAAAGATATTATTTGATTGAGAGAGAGAGGGGGAGTTCAAGCAGGAGGAGCAGCAGAGGGAGAGGGACAGGACACTGGGATCATGACCTGAGCCGAAGCCATATGCTTAACCAACTGAGCCACCCAGGCGCCCCTCCATCTCCATAGCTATGATGTGTGTCCAGCCATCATCATCTCTATCTGGGACCCTGTACTATCTACTGATGAGACCACCTATTTTTACTCTTGCCCCTTCCACACAGCAGCCAGAGTCATCTCTTTTCCTTGTTTTGGACAACAAGTTCTTGAGAAGGTGCTCAGCCATCATGGAGAGGCTAATTAAAACTGAAAGGAACACACATCTGTATTGACAAAGACAGAAAGCAACTGAAATTTTATTTAATGCTGGTGGGAGTATAAAATAGCAGAACCACTTTGGAAAACTGGTGACTTCAGTAAAATTAAATTTGTGCTGTTGCAGGTTGGGCTTTCCCAGAAGCATGCTCTGAGATAGAGGTTAGTATTTATTGGGGGAGCCCTCTTGGGATCACCACCTAGGGAAGGGAAGGGAGTGGACTGTGGAGGGAAACTTGGCTATAATGCAACCTCAGTGGGGTCCCCACTGACCCTGGGGAGTTTGAAACTGCAACGGTCATTTAGCATCAAAAAAAAATGAATGTTTATCTCTCCCACATCTTTATATTTATGGTAGTATATTATATCCGCTGTTATTAACCTTGCTTCTCCCACTCAGCAAAATATTTTAGATATCATTCTGTATTGAGATATAGCTTCCTCAGTTATTTTGGTCTGATTTTATTGGTTTTCTATGATAGAGTCTTCCTTTGAAGGGACAGACTATTCCTGCAATGGTGGACATTGGGCTGCCGTTTTATTATTGCAATCGACACTACAATGCCCGGCTGTTTATATAAGACATTTTCCACATATGCGAGTACATCTGTAGCTTAAAACCCTAGAGGTGGAATTGTTGGCTCAAAGCTACACACATTAGTCATTTTAAAAGACATTGTGAAACTTCCTTCCACAGAAATTGTACCAATTTTCAATCCTCTCAGCAATGTTGACAATGCTCATTTCCCCATACTTTCTAAAACATGAATGGGTCATGACTCCCCCAGCTTAACCCCTCTACACTTCCTGCTGTCTCAAGAGCAATCAGCCCTCACCATAGCCCAGGTTGGGGGGGGGGGCTTCCACTGTTTGGTTCCTGCCTACCTCACTTCCCATGACGCATTGAAGCCAAGTGCGGGGGCGGGGGGAGAGCCTGAGGATCACTATGGAAACCGGGATGCCTTCCAGAAGAGATGGGGGGAGCTGGCATTCCATCCTCTGGGGGGTTGTGTGTTTAGGTACCAGGCTTGCTGCTGGGAGCCCCATCCTGGGAATATGGAACAAGTGAACTGGAGAGAGATGGTGTGGCAAACGAATGCCACGGGAAGTTGCAGGTACCTTATGTTGGAGTGTCGCCATCCAGGATTTGGGACCTTAGGGAGCTACTGAGCTGTCCCCCCAAGATTAAACTGTCTAGATGTGAGCCGCTTCCCGAGAGGGCCAGCAGGGGGCAGTATTCTGCCCTGAGACGGGGCTTTTCCCCTACCCTGCACCGAGCTGTCCACCAGGGGGCAGTAAGTCGTGGCCTGGATGGTCCAGGGCAGCTAAATGAAGCTGGAGTAGGGGAATTGGCAGTCCTTGTTGTTCTGCCCCGAGGTCATCCTCCCACAGCTGCGGAGGCAAAAAGGCCAGTGCCAGGTGACAAGGAGCCGCGCTGCTCGGTGCGCTCTGGTGGAAGGGCTGGGACCCCTTGGGGACCCACCCCAGGGACCTAATGTCCCGCACCCCCACCCCAGCCCTAGGCCTGGGGTCATTCTGTGCCTTCTGCAGACATGCCCTGGGATGGGGGGGCGCAAATCCAGGAGCACCCCAACCTGCCAAGATGGACGGTTAGCCCTGGTGGCAGAGCTGTCTCAGCTGTGCCAAGTGAGGCACCTGGTTCTTGTTTCTCACTCCTCAAACCACCTTTTCTTCTCCATGCAAAGACACCAGCAGTGTAGAGGAGGGGCTAGCAAATATTTCTGAGCACCGACTATGTCCTGGGCTCTGGAACAGGTGTCCGCCCTTGGGGAGCTCACAGTCTCGTAAGGGTGAATGAACTTAACGCCACTGATTTGTACACTGAAAAATGATTAAGAGGGTCAATGTGTGTATTTCGCCACAATTTTAAAATTGGAAAGAAACCCACCAATTGATCATCTTAACACTTCTGGGGTTCAAAGCTCAGACTGGATTTTATGGGACTAAAATCAGGGTGTTGGCAGAGCTGTGTTCCTCCTGAAGACTCGGGGGGGAGAATCTGTTTCCTTGGGTTTTCCAGCTTCTAGAGATTGCCTCATTCCCTGGCTGGCGGCCCCTGCCTCAGTTGTCAAAGCACATAGCTTCGACTCTGTTTCTGTTGTCATACTGTCTTCTCTCCCTCTGTCCCTCTTTAAAAGGACCCTCATGATTCCATCAGCTCAGGATAATCTCAAGATTCCTAACTTGATCACATCGGCAAAGTCCCTTTTGCTACATAGGGTAATGTATACATGGGATTTGGGGCTTAGGACATGGACACCTGTGAGGGGCATTATTCTGTCTCCCTCAGAGAAAGTAAGCTGGTAAAAGAGGGACTGAGGAAGATTCTCAGGGAACAGACACATGGGATGCACCTAGGCTCTTCTGAGGTATATTTGTTTGTTTGTTTGGGGGGTACACACAGAGGGAGAGGGAGAACTTCCCACTGAGCAGGGAGTCCGATGCGGGGCTCGATCCCAGGACCCTGAGATCATGACCTGAGCTGAAGGCAGATGCTTCACTTACTGAGCCACCCAGGTGTCCTGTGATTTACTTTTTTAAAAACCACCCCCAGCGTCGCCTGGGTGGCTCAGTCGGTTTAGCATCTGACTTTTTGTTTTGGTTCAGGTAGGGATCTCACAGGTGATGAGATCAAGCCCCAGGTCAGGCTCCATGCTCTCCGGGCAGTCTGCTTGAAGATTCTCTCCTTCTGCTCTAACCCCCACCCCTGTGCTCACTCTTGCTTTCTCTCTACAATAAATAAACAAATCAATCTTTAAAACAAACAAAAACGAAAAACAACAAAAAAACCTCAAAACACCCGTGTCGTCGGGTAGGGAGTGTGTGAGAGGTAGAGCCAACAGCATTTGCTCATGGATGTGATCTAAAAACATCCACACTGGTGTGTGTTTTTTGTCCCAAAGCCTGAAAGCCTGGCACCTGGAGAGCAGGACACTCTCCAGGTGTGCAGAGGGTGCCTGGTGGGACCATAGACAGAGGCATCCCTGGGGAGCACATTTGTGGCCTGGAAGTCTCTTAGCAGACCAAGGGCAAAGTGGATAGAACAAAAATGATTCACAGTCCCTTGGTGCCACATCCCGGAGCCTGCTTGCTAAAGAAGGCTCTGCTTTGCTCATTCCAGTTTTCTGTCCCCTGAGCTTAAGAGGTCTTGGGGTTTTCTGGAGGGATAATTGGAAAAAAATGAGAAGGAGGCAGAGTCAAAGAGAGACTGTTGGAGGCTCCCTTGACTGCAGGATATGTGAAATCACTACAATTCTCATTCTGCCAGGAGACCAAATGCAATTATCCTGAACCCCCTGATAAGTGGCAAATGTATCAACCCTCCATATGTGTTTGTGTTTGTTTATGGAGACTTAGAACTGGAGTATCCAAAGGGATTTTAAACGCCATCTACTTCCACCTCCACCTTGAATATCTTCAATATTCTCATCAAGTCACCACATGACCTCTGCTTGCACACTACTAGTGACGGGGAGCTCACTACTGAGCAAAGCATCTTATTCCATAGATAGACAACCCAAACTGTCAGAAAGTTCTTCCTTATGTCACATGGTCTCTCTGTCTTTTCCACCTTTCTGTCTCATTGCTCCCATCTGGAGTGACACAGAATAAATCTACTCCCTCACCTTCGGGGAAACTCTTTATATAGTTCACATGCAGTGGTCAGGAGCCCCAAAGCTTTTCCAGAGATGTCTCTCTCTTTCCTTTAATTAATTGTTCCTTATCAAATATGATTTGAAGTTCTCACTCCCCCTTCCTTCCCAATCTGGGCTCCTTTTGTTAAACAAACTCTAATTTTCTTCCTCTTCCTCCTCCTCCCCCCTTCTTCTTCTTTTTGTTTGAGATTTTATTTATTTATTTGTCAGAGAGAGAGAACCCAAGCAGGGGGAGCCACAAGGAGAGGGAGAAGCAGGCTCCCTGCTGAGCCAGGAGCCGGAGGCAGAACTCAATCCCAGGACCCTGGGATCATGACTTGAGCTGAAGCTACTTGCTTAACCCACTGAGTCACCCAGGCACCCTAACTCTAATTTTCTACATCCTTTTTCAGAGGAGCTGGAACCCCCACCCCCTTCCTCTTTCCAGGGCCTGGACCTGTTTCCAACAACCCAAGTTCCCATTTGCTGATTTTAGCAGCTCCACCATATTTCTGATTCATATTTTGCTTCCTGTTGAGTAAACCTTAATTTATTTTTATGCCCACTGCTGCACCATTAGCAGCACTGGTTTAAAAACACCCAGCGTTCATTTAAATGTGTCCCATTGCTTTATATTTACATCCGGAAAACCATGCAGCTGTATTTAAGTACTGAACACAGAGGATGGAAAGTATCTCAGGTTCCCTTCTATTACATTCTAACGCTCATCTCCCTCATCTCCCGCCCGTTCCTCTTCAATCCAGCCACGGAAGGCTGCCTCGTCTGTACTCCCAGCCAATTCCAGGCCCTAGCAGGGGAAGGATCTGAGTTCAAAATCTGTCTTTGTCATTCAACTGAATCACTCAGGGCCCTGCCCAGATCAGCTTCCTCATCGGTGTAATGGGCATAAGCACAGATAAGGCAGGAGCGTGCGTCTGCGTGTGAAAGAGTTCTGTAAACCGCAACACACAGTAATCATTCGGTATCTGGAGCGGAGATCGTGGGAACCAAACCCGCGCCCCGCAAACGGTCGGAGCACCAGCACCTCTGAGACGCCCCAGCGTTGCACGCCAGAGAGCGCTGCTCCGACTCCCCGTGGCCCGCGCGACTGGATTGGGCAGTTCGGCGTGGGGCGGGGCCTCGGGGAGGCGGGGCTTCCGGCCGCCTCCGCCGCTGTTGCCAGGGGAGACAGCCGCAGGGAGGCGGAAGGAGCCGAGGACCAGCCGGCGCCGAGACCGGGCGCGGGAGCGATGGCGGCCATGGCAGCCTCGGAGCCCGGTTACCGGAGCTGGTCCTTGTGTCCCGAGGTGCCATCCGCCACCTTCTTCACCGCGCTGCTCTCGCTGCTGGTGTCCGGGCCCCGCCTGTTCCTGCTGCAGCCTCCCCTGGCGCCGTCGGGCCTCTCGCTGCGGTCCGAGGCCCTGCGCAACTGGCAAGGTGAGCAAGGGGGGGCGGGGCCGCGGGGGCCAGCCCTCTTCCCCCCATCTGGCCAGGCCCTGGGCTCCGGCCTCCCCGAGCCCGCGCCGTCGGGCCTCCCCTCCAGCCACTCCGCCCGGAGGACCCGCCCCGTATCCCGCGTCTTTGTCCCTCCAGAGTCCCATCTTCGTCATCAGTGTAATCCTTCCCTACCCGAAATCGTCCGCTTTCCCGCTCCACCGGTCTGGTCCAGGCCCCGCATCCATTCGCTAGCAAACCGGCTTCGTTCACCCATGCTCGCTCCCCGAGGATTTTTCTTCTCCCTCTCCCTGGCGACGTCTTCTGGAGGGCCTAACCCCCACCCCCGCCCCCTGGGAAAAATGTTTCTCTCTCCTTCATCGAGACACTTGAGCATCATCTGTGGCTACCCCTAGAAGCGCCCTGGCCTCTTTGGGGTTTAGAATTTCTTCTGCTTCCTCGTGTGCATCTTAACCCTGACTCCGATTCCCAACTCCTGGGGGAGGAGGCATCTTGTGCCTTGGGTGTTTGTGTAATCCACGGCTGAGAAATTTTGCAGATCGATTCAATATAAACATTCACTTGTGAGATACAATCCTAGTCTGTCTCTTCCCCCTTCTTTTCTGGGGAAGAAAATGGGAAAATCGTATAGCTTTTGTTGTTTCGCAAAGCACACTCAGGAGCGTTAATCTAGATCCCATGACGTAGGCTTTATTATTCTCCATTATTTGGGTGAAACAGGCATTAGTGTGGGGGAGTCGCAGAGCTATCAAGTCATGCAATTGAGACAGCAACAGGTTTTTGTTTTTGTTTTTGTTTTTTAATTGTGTGATGTTTTGGAACTGGAGCCTTGGGGGTGTCTAATACCCAAACCGTATAGAGTTGCTTCTAGAATCTTCCAGTTTATACTGGGAATTTCAGTTTGTACTTGGAATGATTTCAGCAAATAATGAAGTACTCTTGAGATGATGCAGACTTACACAGATGACCAGAGGTATAAGGTTCATAGCCTGCCTCCCTGTTCAAACTGTTCTCCGCACCCTAGATACAAAGAACACATCCCCATAGACAAATGCAAAATGTCAGTGTCAACTGAGCTCCCCTTTCCCCCCTTTAGATCACAGCTTCTCTGAGTGTGGGGTTCATGGGCACGTGAGTATTTGACACATAAAACACCTTTGAAGGCCTCAGTTGTGATCCTGTTACTTGACAATGAAGAAGAAACTGAAGCTGGCAGGCCCATGACTGGACTGAACCCTCAGCCAGCCCCGACAGGACCGAGCCAAGATTCCACTGCTTAGCCTTTTGGCCTCCAAGGTTCAACATTACTGCCACTTCACCAGTCCCCTCCTTCATTTTGGTGTTTTGGCCTGCGGGGACATAAAAGTACGTAAGAGATGACTGCCTTTAGAAAAACAGGAGTGAGGTTCTTTGCAGTCTTATTGCATATCAAGCATTGCTCTGCCCGTAAGATTGGATAAGCGCTTTCAAGGAAGACTTCTGAGTTCTCTATATTATTAGTGATAGTTTTATGATCTTTTTAGGTACAAAATAATTCATGGTCCCTTTTTTCTTCCTCTGAACAGCCACTATGGAAGGAGAGGTCAGGATTACAGCCGAGGAGACTGGCACAAAGAGTGTTAAGTGACACCCACTCAATCCACCCTGAAGCTGTTACAATTAATTAACCCTCAAACTGCCCGGTGAGATAGGTCAGTATTCAAACCTAAAAAAAAGGATTCTAAAGCACATTACAAATTCAAAGACCATCCCATGCCAAAAAGTGTTATTTTTTTTCCCCACGTGGAAGCCAGTCACGGACTTGCTCCAGGTCTGGGAAAGAGCAAGGATTGGATGTTCACAGCTCTGCTTTGAGTCTTGGGTCCTTCACTGTTGCCTCCCCCTGCCTACCGTGGCTCCTGGCTGATTTTCACTGGCACTGACAGCCAGCTGCTCCCCCTTTCCGAGGTGGGTTGTAACCTGGCTCGCCTTCCTTAGAGCCCCCCACTGCCAGGCCTCTAACCCTGCTCCCCCTGCAGTTTACAGGCTGGTGACGTATATCTTCGTCTATGAGAATCCGGTCTCCCTGCTCTGCGGTGCTATCATCATCTGGCGCTTTGCTGGCAATTTCGAGAGAACCGTGGGCACCGTCCGCCACTGCTTCTTCACCGTGATCTTCGCCATCTTCTCTGCTATCATCTTCCTGTCGTTTGAAGCTGTGTCCTCGCTGTCGAAGCTGGGGGAGGTGGAGGATGCCAGAGGTTTCACCCCGGTGGCTTTTGCCATGCTGGGAGTCAACTCTGTCCGCTCTCGGATGAGGAGGGCCCTGGTCTTTGGCATGGTTGTGCCCTCGATGCTGGTGCCGTGGCTCCTTCTGTGTGCCTCCTGGCTCATTCCCCAGACCTCCTTCCTCAGTAATGTCTGTGGACTTGGAATTGGGCTAGCATGTATCCTTCCTGGAAGGGAATTGGAGGGTGGTGACATGCCGAAAAGTGGACCAAGTTGGAGCATCTGGGGGTTGTAGATAGAGCCTGGGTTCATGTAGGTAATCTAGATTCTAGCTTCAGCTTTGAAAACCATGTGGTCTTGGGTGGGTCACTTCCTTTCTCTCGGCCAGAATTTCCCCATCTGGAAAACCATCAACAGGTAGCTATCTCCTCACGCCAGCTTAGCACTGCTAGTTTGAAATATTCTGATTTGGGGTTTTTTTCCCTTGTAAACCGAGTCGTAAACCCACATTTAGCTAATTATGATAAGAAGTTTCATTGGAAGAATCTGAAATACCCGTGAGCTGAAGATGTTCCATGAAAGGAAGGGGAAACAGGTTGGTTTGGTTTGGTTTGGTTTAGTCTTTTTGTCAGAAAAAATTTTTTAGAGATAGGCTCTTATGGGTGATTAGAAACTGAGTATAAGCCTTACATCCCTTGTGTAAATATTCTGGCAGTGACAGGGGATGGGAGGGGGGTTGGAGTTCTAAAATACAGTTGGGTTACTTTTTTTTTTCTTTTTTTAGGATTTTATTTATTTTAGAGAAGGAGAGGGAGAGTGGGGGGAGGAGAAGAGGGAGAGGGACAGGCAGACTCTGCACTAAGCACTGAGCCCAAAGTGGAGCTCGATCCCACGACGCTGAGATCATGACCTGAGCCAAAATCAGGAGTCGGACATTTAACTAATGAGCCACCCAGGCACTCCTCTTTCTATTATATATTTAAAAAAATGTTTTTAAGTAATCTCTACACCCAATATGAGGCTTAAACTCACAACCCTGAGATCAAGAGTCACACACTCTACCGACTGAGCCAGCCAGTCGCCCTAATGTGGGTTACTTTTTTTAAATACCATAATTGGTAGTGTTGGAAGTTGAATAAGGTACGTTCCTAAAATCTCTTTCAATCTGTGATTCTGTAAGCTTTTAGGGTAGGTAGTGATCACATAGTTCGTTTATCTTATTCTAAAATTTTAATTCTATTAATTTTGAGCCTTTTTTTTTTAATAAGAAATCTAAAGCTATGAACTCCCCTGTATACATTGCTGTGGCTGCATCCCGCACATTTTGATGTTATATTTTTATTTTCGCTCAGTCGAAAGTATTTTCTGATTTTCCTTGGGATTTCTTCTTTGATCTGAGGGTTATTTACAAAGTAGTTTCTTAGTTTATCGATTTTTGGTGATTTTTTCAGATTTCCTTTTGTTGATGATTTCTAATTTCCTTTCTTGTGGTCAGAGGACTTTCTTTTTAAGATTGTAGTCCTTTTCATTTGTTTTCTGGCCCAACATTTGCTATATCTTGGTGAATGTTCTGTGTGTACTTAAAAGGAATGGACATTCTGCAGTTGGTGGGTATAGTGTTCAGTGTATGTCAGTTAGGTCAAGGTGTTGATGTTGTTCTAGCCTTCTGTACAGTTACACTTGCTCTATTAATTGCTGAAAGGGGACTATTGAAATCTCCAACTAAAATTGTGGATTTGTCTATTTTTTCCTTTCAATTCTTGTCAGATTTTCTTCAAGTATTTTGAAGCTGTATTACTGGATGCACCCACGTATAGGATTACTATGTCATCTTAACTCACCTTTTATCATTGTGAAATGGACCATTTTAATCTCTGGCAATATTCTTTGCTCTAAAGTCTTTGTTTTCTAATATTACTATGTAGTTATTCCAGCTTCCTTTCTTAAAATTAGAATTTATACGGTATCTATTTTTCCACCTTTATATTTCTAACATGTCTGTTTGTGTTTTTATATTTAAAACATGTTTCTTGTAGATAGCATGTAGTTAGTTCTCCAGTCTGACCATCTCTGCCTTTTATTTTTTTATTTTTTTCATCTCTGCCTTGTAAATGGCATGTTTAGCTCATGTACATTTAGTATAATTATTGATATGGTTGAGGTTAAGTCTTGCTCTTTGTTCTCTCTTTCTTCCTTTTTTCCTCTTTTCCTGACTTCAGTTGAGTGGGGCTTTTTTTTAAGATTAATTAATTTATTTGAGGTAGGGGAGGCACAGAGGGAGAGGGAGAGAGAAACTCAAGCAGACTGTGCACTGAGCACAGAGCCCAGCACGGGACTTGATCTCATGACCCTGAGATCAGACTTGAGGTGAAAGCAAGAGTTGGATGCTTAACAGACTGAGTCACCCAGGTAACCCTTCAGTATTTCATTTGTTTAAAGACAGGCTCTTACGGGTTTGCTCTATTTGCTCTTTGTCTCATTTTTTAGTGGTTGCTCTAGAGTTTACAATATACATTTTTAGTTTATCACAGACTACTTTTGGTTAATATCCCACTTAATATGTAATTTAAGAATCTTACAGAATTGTATTTCTATTTTTCTTTCCATCTTATTGTTGTCTGTGTTTTATTTCTACTACTGTCACAGGTATTGTAAACCTCATAGTACGTTACTATTACTTTTGTTTAAACAGTCAATTATATATTTCTTAATTTAAAAATAACATCTATGCACATATTTACCATTCCTATTTCTCTTCATTCTTTTTTTTAAAGTTTTTATTTATTTGAGAGAGCAGGAAAGCGAGAGAGAGAGTGCATGCGCACAAGTGGGGGGAGAGGCACAGGCAGACTCCCCACTGAGCAGGGAGCCCAATGTAGGGCACGATCCTGACCCTGGGATCACGACCTGAGCCAAAGGCAGACACTTCACTGACTGAGCCACCCGGGTGCCCCTCTGATTCTCTTCATTCCTTTTGTGTAGATCCAAGTTTCCATCTGGTATCATTTTCCTCTTGCCTGAAGAACCTCTCTTAATATTTCTTGTACAGTGGGTATGCTGGTGACAAATTCTCTCAACTTTTGGTTCTTAAAAATGCCTTTATTTCACTAAATACAGAATTCTGGCCTTTTCTGATCTTCTTTCACTTTTGAAGATGTCATTGCATTACTTCTGGTTTGTATCGTTTTCTCATGAGACGTCAGTAATCATTCTTACTGTTTTCCTTATATAATTCGTTGTTTTTCTCCAGCTCCTTTCACAGTTTTTTATCATTGGTTTTCAGCTATTTAATTATCATGTGCCTTTGTGGTGATTTTCTTTGCGTTGACCTTGCTTGGAGTTGATCATCGGATCTGGAATCTGTGAATTTAGAGTTTTCATTGAGTCTAAAAAAATTAGCATCACTATGTCTCCCAAGGTTTTTTTCTATCCTCTAGGATACCAATTACACATATGTTAGACTATTTAGTATTGTTCAGCTTGTTTGCTGTCTGAAGTCTGAAGACAGTTGTGTAAAATACTGTGTCCCGGCTTACAGTTATCTATGTTGGGAGGACTAGTCTGGTACTTTGTCAGAGTCCAAAGCAGAATAGATTGTGAAGAGCGTTCTGAAGTCATCAGCTGGGACAACTTTGGACTTCCTCACAGTCCTGGTTGTCTTTGGAAATCAGTCTTTGGAAATAATAGTGCCCTCCCTGAAAGGACCTCGAAACATGCAGGGGCATTTCTGGTTGTAACAGTGACCAGGCGCTACTGCTACTTGGTGGCTGGTGGCTGGGGACACTGAATGTCCTATAATGAGTGGAACAGTCTAGCCCAGCAAAGACGTGTCTTTCTCAAATTGCCAGTAGCATTCCAGTGGAGAACACTGCCTCAAGGAACAGCTCCTGGGTCTTCCTTGCCTTCTCTCCACCACTACCCTCTCCCACCTGCTGCTGCTCACAGTTTAGGGTTCAGCGTGCACCTCGCTTCTGAGGGGAAGCCTTTTTGATCTCCCTACGCTAGGTGAGAGTCCCAGCCTGCTGTTCCAGAGATAAGCTTTTGCTTGTCATCACTTCCTGTACTCCAATTACTTACTCCTTGTCTGGCTTTTGTTCCTTAGTTCCTAGTGTATCACAGGTGTTCAGTAAGTATTTGTCAAAGGGGTGGACAGACGGACAAAAGCTGAATCTTTATGGCCGCCTATGCAGTGGTGGATTGACACAGATCAGATGACCAGAGTGCCCTCACATCACTTATGGGGGGTGGTGACCATGTGGGGGAAGTGCTGCCAAAGAGGCCCACATGAGGCTCACTTGGTCACATTGAGGCAGGTTCCTTCAGTCTGGGGACAAACAGACAAGAAACTGTCAGTCCCTGCAGAAGGTATCAAGACAGCCTCCCACCTCATCCCACTACATAGACACAGGTGTGTGCTGGCATGACCGACTGAGGCAGTCAGCATGGGACAGGTTGGCACGGGACAGGCAAGGTGTCATCTGCCCTCCTCGGTTGCTGGGCCATGTTCCCTCTGAGGCGCAGGGAACAGAAACTCAACCCTTGGTTTCCCCTGAGCTTCAGCATGGGGTCGAGCGAGTGCTAATCCCCCTGTGGGGTAAATGTGGGAACCTGTGTTCTACGGGCACATGTCTGGCCCTCCTCCCTTGAGCTGCCTCAGTTTTCCTTAACACGCCGACCTCAGATGGCCTCACCTACTGCTATTCCATCGACCTCTCGGAGCGAGTAGCACTGAAGCTTGACCAGACGTTCCCCTTCAGCCTCATGAGGCGGATTTCGGTGTTCAAGTACATCTCAGGCTCTTCAGCCGAAAGAAGGGCAGCCCACAGCCGAAAGTAAGTTGCAGAACCCTTAACGCTCGTTCTTGAAGCCGATCCAGGGCCTGGAGAGATTGCGACTGGTTCAGTATTGTGGGAAAAAGGAGCAGGGTGTGGATGGTCCCGAGCCCGGGACGCCCATGCACAGATGTCTTCTGAGTACTCTAGATCCTTCCCAGCTGAGTCTGAAGTAGGCCCTGAGCCGAAAGGGGAAAGGGAAGACATCGCAAGTGCTCGTGTGTTCCCGAGTGTTCCCGAGTGGCTTGGGACAGGCCGTGGGAGGGAGAGGCCCCAGCGAGTGTTGTTACCAGCCCTCACCACTGCCAAGCACCCTGCACAGGTCCCCCGGGGCCCTGGCCCGGAGCCCTGGTGAGAAGCCGCCGGTCCGCATGGCTGACCAGGCAGCCTGGAGGTGAGACAGCGCCGGACCTGAGAGGTGGCGTTTTCTTGGCCACCCAGCAAGAGAAGGTGGGGTTTCAGTTCTTCCAGTTCAGGCTCGCTAACTCCGTGGAAGCTGCTAGGCAAGCCGGCCAGGCTCACGTAGCCTCACTCCGTCCTACCAGAGAGGAGGCCCAAGGAGGACAGGAATCTCTCCAGGCGACACAGGCAGGAAGGAGCACCCCGTCCAGAACTAGAATCTCTTCCAGGTCCTGTTCACCCCCTTTCTGCTGTTCCCCACTGCTGGCCTCCTGTGTCCTTCCCTGGGGGCATCCATGCTGAGACTTCACCACGTAGGAGATTCTCTTTCCTTCAGGGGTCCCCCCAAACGAAAGGACTCGTGTGACGTTCAGGTGCTTGGCGGATGGCCCTTTCCTGCCTTCAGCCAACTGTGGGCTAGGGTCCGCGCTCCGTGCTGGCCTGGACGCAGGGTTTCGATTGAACTGGAAGCTGCTGTTTGTAGCTTCTTTGAAGAGGCGGATGCCCCCAGCCTTCACCAGCTCAGGGCCCTTTGACCATGACTTTAAAGGCGGGGGGGGTGCATCGAGGGCGGGGGCGTTGGGGGGTACTGGGAGAACCAGAATTGCACACTCACCCAATTTCAGGCAAGCGATCCCCGGGCTCTAAATATGTGGGACACTTGAAACTGAGTTAGGGGTATTGAGGCTTTTAGGTTTTTTTTTAAAGATTTTATTTATTTATTTGACACAGAGAGAGAGATCAGATCACAAGTAGGCAGAGGCAGGCAGAGAGAGAGGAGGAAGCAGGATCCCCGCCTAGCAGGGAGCCTGATGTGGGCCTCGATCCCAGGACCCTGAGATCATGACCTGAGCTGAAGGCAGAGGCTTTAACCCACTGAGCCACCCAGGCGCCCGAGGCTTTTAGGTTTTTAACTGTTCTCTTTGACTCAAGAGGAGACTTCAGGGGTCCTTGGGTGCAAACTCGCCCCCTGTGAAGGAGCCCCTCTCAGACAGCTGAGGGTAGTCACCTGACCTCCACTTATACTCCGCCCACCCCCGGCGGGGGTTCATCTCCAAGGCAGCCCCTGATGAGAAAGTTCTTCCACGTGTAACAGCGGCTACCCCGCTGTACCTGGGACACTTTGGTGCCAGGTCTGATTCCATCTGATCGTGACAGACAGATCTGGGGCAGGGGGGTGGTGACCCTTCTGGTCCTTCCGTGTCCCTCACATGGCATGGTATATGATCCCTCATTATCCCGGCCTGCTGCAGACCCCCAGGACAGAACACGATGTCTCGGCCGGCCCAACGGTGGGGCACAGGTGTTACAACACACCTGTTTGCTTTGGCTCTTACACAGCAGTCTGGACGCTTTTGCCCACCAGAGCTCTTGGTGAACTTCGATAATCCAGACTCTGCGTTTTCAAGAGTCCCAGAAATGAGATGCTAATGTTAAGTGCTCTCTTCCTGTCCTTAAGCAGCTGATTTGATGGTTTTTTTTTTTTTTTAAGATTTATTTATTTGTTTTAGAGGGGTGGGGGGAGAGGCAGAGAGAGAATCTCACACAGATTCCCCCCTGGCATGAAGCTCGATGGGTGCTCGATTTCACGCCCCTGAGATCATGACCTGACTTGAAACCAAGAGTCAGACGCTCAGCTGATGGAGCCACCCAGGCATCCCCGTAAGCCGCCGATATGTCAGGTCAGGTTTTTTTGTTTTTGTTTTTAAAGATTTTACTTATTTATTTGACAGAGAGAGAGAGAAATCACAGGTAGGCAGAGAGACAGGCAGACAGAGAAGGGGAAGCAGGCTCCCCACTGAGCAGGGAGCCTGATGTGGGGCTCGATCCCAGGACCCTGAGATCGTGACCTGAGCCGAAGGCAGAGGCTTAACCCACTGAGCCACCCAGGCGCCCCGTCAGGTCAGGTTTTAACTGAACCACGTGTGGATCTGGTCCAGTCACCTAACAAATACCAGTGGTATTGGCAATCATTCTTCATATTTGAAACTCTGCGCAGAAGTTCAGAGGATAAAACCCTTAGGCTGTGTCTCCATTCGTGGTCCCAGCCACACATCTCTGGGGTGGGGGGTGGTCTTTCATCTCCAAACAGGCAGCTCCGCACAGCTGACTCGTCGGTTCCTGCCGGTCAGGACTTTGAGCTGTGAGTCTTCACTCCCGAAGCCACGGGTAGAAAACCTCACAGCAGACAAGGCCTGGGCCCAAGCCCTGTGTTACCCCCCCAAGTTCGAGCCCTGCTGCCCTCTCCTCACTTGGTGCATGGAGCTACTTACAGAAAATGTGCAAAGCAGGTTTTCACACAGAGTGGTCCAATGACCCTGAGCCTTTCTCACATCCATCGACTGCTGCGGGCCTGGCCATTACCAGCGGAGTGACCGTCTTCTCTCTTGTTCCATTCCAGGCTGAACCCCGTGCCCGGCTCCTACCCCACGCAGAGTGGCCACCCCCACCTGTCCCCGAGCCACCCTGTCGCCCAGATGCAGCATGCCGGTGGCCAGAAACTAGCCGCCTGGCCGGCTTGCGCTCCTGGCCACATGCCCAGCCTGCCTCCGTACCAGCCAGCCTCCGGCCTGTGTTACGTACAGAACCATTTTGGCACGACCCCCAACTCCTCCGGTGTCTACCCAGCTTCCGCGGGTGCCTCCCTGGGCGTCCAGCCCCCCGCCCCCCTCAACTGCCCTGGCACCGTGTATTCTGGGGCCCTGGCCACGCCGGTGGCTGCAGGCTCCAAGGAGTGCTCAAGGGTCCTGATCCCCTGAGAGAATTTCTAGGGAAGTGATCTCCCATCTTGGCTTTCTGAAGAAAGTCCTCTGAACGGAGCCGAGATTTTCTTGACAAAAAATTATTTATCAAACACCTCTATGTGCCAGGCTCTGTGTCGAGTATTTTGATATATATATCCCTATTTCAGTCGTCATGACAACTTTGTGAAGTGCAGTTTATCGTCCCCAGTTTACAGACGCAGAGGGCACGAGGCTCTGTGAGTAAGTCCCGTAGTTCTGCAGCGGCCCAGCTGGCCTTCTTGGCTCCGGGCCCAGGGCTCCTCCCACCCGCTGCCCTGCCTCCCGAATACCTGGGAGAAGAGCGCCCTGGGGTGGTCGGTGGCTGCCAGGGGCTCCTTCTAGCTCCGCATTTCCTTCCTGTCTTCATGTGTGGTGCTCTTGGTTCTAGTGTCCGTGCATCTGTGTCTGCCCTTCGGGAGCTCCTCGCCCATGCGCTCAGCAGTCCCGGGGCCCATGTAGTGTTGCTCCTCTACAGTGACCCCCCCCCGCCCACCAGCCTTCTGCCCCAGCAGCGGTGAGACGGGCCATTGCGAACCGCAGCGGCATGCTGGTGGAACCATAGTGTTGATTACCTTTGTATAAAGAATCTGCCTTCAACCTGCCCGTGGTGCGTGGTGTCTCTGTGGTCTGGCTGGGGCTAGAGAGAGCGGAGTTGGGGCAGCAGCAGTGTTGGGTGTGATAGTGAAGACAAGTGGGTCAGGTTGAACCAGGCAGACGACCTCCACCCAGTAGAGATCGGACACGGGGTGGGGGTGGGGGGGTGAGTGGCACAGGTGCAGGGGTAGCTGAAGGGGGAAACGGGAGGCTTTCCTGGGATTGGCAAGGGTGAGAAGCCACTGCTGCCCCTAGGGGCACCTCCAAGCTGGGACCGAGCGAGGAGGGCTGCCTGGCGCGACTGCACCCCAGCCATGAAGCCAGGGGCACCGAGAAGGGGCTGGCCCCTCTGCCCATCGTCTCATTTACTGTCTGATCTACGGTCAGGGCTTCCCGTGGGCCACATCTGCCAGAGCCCACTGGCAAACGAGCCCAGGAAATGGAGTTGGCAGAGTCAGCTGCTCTGACGCAGGGCAGATGGAGGACAGGACCGTGCCTGAGCCCATGGGCATCTGCCCGGCCTGAGAAGCATGGCTTCTGATGAGCCAGCCATCAGCTGGAGCTCCCTGCAGCAGTCAAGAAATCACGCCAACTGGCAGCAGGTGTTTTCATAGAGCCTATGATGTGTGGCCTTCATCTGTTCTAGAAGCTGGAGGGCCAACTCTGGGCTGGCTTTTTACTAGGTCCTGAGTATCAGACATGAATAAGACACAGGCACAGGTGCACCCAGCCCAGTGAGGGCCGGGTGGCCTGCCCTGGGTGAGAGGGTGGAGAAGAGATGGTCAAGTAGGATTCCCCGGCTGAGGAGTTGGGCGCCCCGACTGCAGCTGAGAGTTGTTTGTAGTCCCAGAGCAAGTCTGGCGGGGCCCGGCCTTCTCCAAGCATGCTGGGCACCGGTCCCACAGGGTCACTCGGTGGGTATAGGCTGCTGAGTGTGCCCACAACGCTCTCCCAGTCCCAGGCCTGTATCCAGAAGCAGGTGACAGGGCCAACTGCTCCCAGCATGACAGGGTCACTTCCCTTGCATCTGAACTGCCTGTGTGGACTGGGGGGCTGGGGCCATGGGCGTGGTCAGAGAGCCCATCATGGTCCGAGTCGCACAGCTGGGAGGGGCCTCAGGTCATTCAATGCAACCATCTCCACCCCCTGCTTTTACTCACGGCATTCTAGGGATGGGGGCTGGGTCTGGCAAAACAGCCGCCAGCAGCCCCCAGCAATGGCTGCTCTGATTCCAAGTCCCGGGTTTGGCCACGGTGCTCAGCTGGCAGCCTGGAGCCGGGGCAGAGGAGGGCTTTGCCCCCACGACAAACAGTAAGCATGATCCATTTTCTAGGGCCTGGGAGGGGATCGCAAGCCCTTCCCCATTTACCTAATGAATCCAGCACTAGAGCGCCCACTGTCCCTGAACACTGAGCTGTGCTGAGGCTCGGGCTGGGACCAGAGACTCAGATGAAGGTGAGTGCATGGGGCTGGCGCTCAATAACTGTTGAGTGGATAAGTGAGCAGGTGATCCCTGCCCTTGGGGAGCTCGGGGGTGGGAGCAATGGCCAAACAGGGACTTGAAACTTAACACTCTCAGGCACTTGTTGGAGGCCCCCAGACCAGTCTAGAGAGCTGGAAACCCGATGGATGCCGAGCACACACCCTTCCATGGAGGGAGAGGAAAGGAGGGAGACCCTAGCGGTGACCCTTATTAGGAGAAGGAAGAGTACAGCACGTTCAGCTTAAGGGGAAGCCATCATTCCCCGCTCACTAGAGACCTCTCGTATCCCTGGGCAAGGCAGGACTCACTGCTGCCAGAGAAGCTTCCAGACATTGCCTAGTTTCCCCACTTGGTCAGCAGGGGGCGGCCTCTGCAAAAGTCCCCTGGGGTGGGCCGTGCTCTGGAGGCCGGTGGTCCAGGAGGGAAAGGCTGGCTTCTGCCCTCTGAGGGAATCAAATCTGAAGATAATGCCAACAAAAGAGCTGTGAGTCTTCTTGCCTTCGCACACCCGTTCCTCATTCTCTCAGTTAGTGAATGCTGAGAGCAACCGCTGAGGTTCAAGCTTGTGCTCGGCTCTGGGGACCCGAAGGTGGAAGAGAGCCAACCCTGCGTCCGATGCACTCCCAGTTGGTTAAGGGAGATGTGATTTATAAAGATGGAGTGAGAGACGGACGGGCGCCCAAGTCGGAGAGTCAGAGAAGACCCTCCTGAGAAGAGGAGGGGTAAATGGGCAAGGGCAGGGGTCAGGTGGACAGAGGGCAGTGGCCTCAGCAAAGACCAAAGGTGAGGCTCCAGTAGCCCCCCCCCCGGGGGCAGGGGGAGCATGTGAGTATGGATGCTGAGAGGGCAGTGGAGAAGAGACGGTTGCAGTAGCCCGAGCTGGACGCGGTGAGAGCCGGCCTGAGCCCCCGGCAGTGGGGCTGGACAGGCAGAAAGAGCCTAAATGCAAAGCGACCTTCTGGGGTCACTCCGCTTTCCCACCTGAAGCCCAGTGCTCCTGCCCTGACTGAAGGTGCCTGCTCACTCCCGGTAAGTGGGGTGGGGGATCCCCAGAGTCAGCTCAGAAGCAGAACAATCCTGTAGGATACCTCGAGGTTCCCCCGAGCATGCAGTGTGGGGCAGGGGAGAAGGGGGAGCTGGCTTCCCAGCTGGGTGCTGGACCTGGGGCTCCTGAGACCCACAGGGGCACCGCCCCAGGCCTCCATCCCAGGATGCTTCCTGAGTCCGATACGCTAGTCCATGCCTGGACAGATGCCAGCGGCAAGAGCCGTGCCCCAACCTGGACCTGGAGCTTGGCTCCTCGGGGACCGCCCTGCCATCTCCAGAGCATAGGCCGCCTGAGACCTTGCTCCAGGGTCCCATTTTGAGCCTAGAGCCCCTCTCCAGGAACAGTCTCCAAAGGTTTGCCTGCCCGACCCTGCCCTTGAGCCATGGTTGAGTCACTTCCTAGGGCTGCTTCCGTCATGGAACTCCTTCTGGGGGCCTAGCTACAGCCCGGCCAGGAGCCAACGGCCAGCGGGCTGCCCGAGAGGTGGCGCTGGGACGATTCGGGCTTTCCCAGTGAGACGGGCCGCTGGAGGCACAGAGGGCAAACGCACGCACATGTGTGCGCACACCCTACACAGGCACTCATAAACAGACACTGTATTTTGAACTCGCATACCTGGGCTTTCACCCACGCCAATTCAAACAGGTTGGTTTGCAAAGTGCACACGTATGTGGTTAAGGCATATACCTACACTTATTCCTACCCGTACACGCACAAAATCACGCACAAGCCAACCTGTGCGCAAGTACACACTGTATATACGTGGTGCTTCCCGGGTGAGGACCAGCTAGCCCCCTCTCTTCCCCCTGCCTTGCCCAATCTGACCCTAGCCTACCTCCCCAGTCTTCTCTCCCACCACCGTCACGCCTTTCCCCCCACACCCTCTGCTGCCGGCACTGTGCAAATTGACCAGACGGCTGGCAGAAGCATCTGGAAAATGAGCAAACTCTTCAGAAACAGGCAGGGCCACTTGTGGCTTAGGATGAGCAGGGCGATAGGAAAGTCCTCCGGACCCAAACCTCCCCTACCGTGTGCCTGTCACACACTGCCTGGAATTCTACCATCAGAGGCCCATTCCTGTGAGTTGGGCTCCTCAAGGTTCATCACTGATGGGATGCTGGAAAGACCACAAATCCAGTGCTCACACTGCACTCAGAAATGTGAGGCCCAGAGAGGGGAACTTCTTCGGCTAAGGACACACAGTGAATCTGTGCCGGGGCCATCAGAGAACCCAGGTCCCCAACTCTTGTCTTTGCTCTACTGCTCTGCTCGCTGGATGGAGGAGTGGGCTGGCGGACAGCCAGAATGACAGGCAGGGACGCTCGTGGGGCCCAGCTGAGCCCGCTGGAGTGTTGACACCAGGAGCCCAGGCACAGAGACCAGGCCCTGGTGCTCACAGGGCATCCTGAGGCAGCAGGTGGTGGCATTGGTGTATGGGAGCACTCCAAATCCTTCCAGGATGGCTGGGAACTCTGCGGAGGGACCCCTTCTCCCACCAGGCTGGCCAAACTGCAGCCTGGATCTGTCTGGGGAGCAGCGAGCAGAGAGGGCCCCTCCTGAGCCCGTAATGACCTCTGCCCTGCCCGTAATCCCGTCCCCCTCCCCTTGCAGAGGCCAGCCCCACCTCCACTCAGCCTCCTGAAGAGACATTTCGGCAGAGGCCATAAGGGCACAGAGAAATGTTCTCTCCCACAGACCCTGGCCCTGCCCCCTGCCCCATGCAGGACCACCCCCCCCATACCCTCCACAGAGCCCAGGCCTCACCCAAGAAGAAGGAGACCAGGGTGATGGGGAGCACAGGGTGGCCCCACGCAGCACCTACACGTGGGGCCTCAGCAGCCCACCCACCGCCGGGGCAAGGGTCCCCTCCCCAGGGCCCACACTTCAGTCCCCCCCCTCACTGTTGGTGTAGTCTCCTGGCCCAGCTTCAATCACACCCAGCCCCCAGCACCCCTCAGTCAGTGTTGTGGATTGAACCATGCTCCCCAAAAAGATACGTTGAAGTCCTAACCCTGGTCCCTATGAATATGATCGTCCTTGCAGATGTCATCCAGTTAAGATGAGATCACACTGTAGTAGGGCAGGTCTTAAATCTGATCACTGGCATCCTTGTAAGAAGGCCATGTGGAGACACAAGGACCCAGAGATGCAGGGAAGGGGCATCCCTGTGAAGACAGAGGCAGAGATTGGAGGATGAGTCTACAAGCCAAGAAACACCAAGGATTTCTGGAAGCCTCCAGAAGCTAAGAAAAGGCAAGGGACAGATTGCTTCCTAGAGCCTTCAGAGGAAGCATGGCCCTGTCAATGCCTCATTTTGGGACTTTTGGCCTTCAGAACGGTGAGACAAAACATTTCTGAGGTGTGAAGCCACCCAGGGGGGATTTGTTACAGCAGCGTTGGGACACTGAGACAGGCAGGCCCGTCTCCCCAGGCACTGGCATTCGGCCCATCCCCATCCTGCTCAGAACCCCAGGAGCCCCCCACCAGCTGACATTCAAGGCCCTGCTGGAGGCCTCCACCCTACCCCTTGCCGCCTCCCTGCTTGGCTCAGCAGCATCCTCTCGTTTGATGGGAGGGAGAGGAGAAGGGGAAGTGGGAGAGAAGTAACATTTTGAACTTGGGTGACTGGCGTCCTGGGGGAAATGGGAGGGCTGAAAGAGGGAGGTGGTCTGCAGGCAGAGGTGGGGAGAGGGGTTTTTGCCATTTAGGGCAGTTTGACTGTGTGGTCCCCAGGGGTGTGCAGGCAGAGATGGACTGAGGCACTGGGAAGAGATGATGGTAGGACCCAGTCCCTGGTGAGTCTTCAGCCCCCCACCCTGGGGATTGGTACCATTAAGGNAGGCGGGGGGGGGGGCGGGCGGGAGAGGCCCGAGGCTCCAGCTCCTCTCCCTAGCTCCAAGGGCAAGTCACTGGGCTTCTCTGAGCCTCAGGTCCTCATCTGGAAAGAGAGAGCATTGCGCCTGCCCCACAGACGGAGATTATAGATGCAAAAGAGAGGGAGGGGAAGAAAAATGCTACTTTCTAGAGTTCAGCTGGTGGGCAAGGTACCGCTCCTCACTGACCTTCTGTCCCCCTACCTGCAGAGGAGAAATAGGAGGCTGTCAGCATGAGAGGCCAGGACGGAGATGTATGCTGTGCATTCAACAAACACAGCCCGTGCGGGGACTGGAAAGGCTCTATCTTCTGTGACAAACTGGGCCATTCATGGTGGACTTCTCCAGGTAGGTGTCTGTCCGCTTGCCCCCGTGAACTCCTGGAGGACGGGGACCATCTGGCAAAGCCTACTTTCACTCATTTACTGAACATCTAGTGAGCACCTACTGTGTGCCAGATAGCATTCTAGGCATGGGGATGTGGCAGTGAGCAGGGTGGCCAATGCCTGCCAGGCTTCAAGGAGCTTAAGGGTGTGTGTGTGTGTGTGTGTGTGTGTGTGTCTAGGGGGCAGGGAGGGAAAGCTAATCAGTAAACAGACAAACAAGAAAACCTTGAACTAGCGATAGCACAGCACCAGGCATCAAAACTGGGTAATGACACAGAGAATGGTAACTGTAGATCAGGGAAGGCCTCCTGGAGGCCTGTGTGGAGACCTGAAGGAATGCAAGGAGCAGCCGTGAGTGGATCAGGGTGAAGACCGTTCCAGGTAGACAGAGGAACAAGAGCAGAGGGCCAGGCATGTTCTCAGAACAGAGTGGTTGGGGGTGAAGTATACAGCAGGTGCTCGATCAGTGCTTATTGCCCTGGGAATCTGCACGTGGCATGGGAGGCCCTGCTCCTGCTGACGGCTTGGTGCTCTGAGCCTGCCTGGTCAAGGACCATAGATCCTGGGAGCCTGAGCCCTGGCACTGGCCATCCTGATGCTTTCACCCATTCCCTCCCTCCCTCCCTCCCTCCCTCCCTTCCTTCCTTCCTTCCTTCCTTCCTTCCTTCCTTCATCTCATCAAATATGCCTGAGTACCTGCTACCTCTTGGGCCTCATCCCATGGGCTGGGGACACAAAGACAGCAAGACTCTGTCCCAGAGTGTTCTGGTAAGGGAGACAGAACCCATGGCAGTCCCGGGAGGCTCTGGGAGAGACACCTGCCCACATCCTGCAGAGCACGGAGAAGCGGGCAGCCAGGCCTGTGGGACCCACAGGAGGCGTCCCAGAACCTGGCCCGGAGGGCTGAGCAGTCCTCTCCAGAATGGACCGGAGAGAAGGGTGGTCCGGGAGGAGGGACGAGCATGCGTCAGGACGGGTGTGTTCAGCCTGGGTGGACCAGAAAGTGGGGCGAGAAAGGGTCCTGGGGGGCACATGGTGGTGACGAGGCCACGGGGGCCAGGTGGGAAGGGCTCTCAGGCTCCGCCCAAGGGTCTGGATTTAATGCGGCAGGTAGAGGAGACCGCTGGGAGTCTTCCCTACTTTTTTTACTGTGCTGGGGTCCAAGGGGAGACCCCCAAATCCACGCAGGGATAGGGCCAGCTGGAATGGGGCCTCTCCCCCGGGCCACCACGGCGCAACCAGGGCTCCAGGAGCTCTCGCAGGGAGCATGCTTAGGGATAGGTAGACAAGGTTCATCCACAGGCCCGAAATCTCTGCTGAAGGGCGAACCAGCTCTCTCTGGGTCTCCCGTGTGTTGGGCCGGCCAGGGGCGTTCCCGTGGCTGGCAGAGAAGAAATCTAAAACCCTTGAGTCTCCTGTTTGTTCTTTGTTGGTCTCCACGCCCAGGCGTGGCCCCACTTTAACTCTCAGGGCTCTGGGTGCACGGAAAGGTTACCTGGTCTCGGAGGTGGACCGCCCCGGATGGAAGGGTGGAGCCCAGGTCCCACCTGCTCCAAACTCTCCGGGTCCCTGCCATCCTAGAGAGATTCGGATGGCTCTGCCACTGGGGATGGGGTGGGGGGCTGTGAAGCTCTCTGTCACTGTGGCTGGGACACCGAGTGCTGGGAGCCCACGGAGCCCAAGTCCCTCCCTGTCCTGTAAGGGAAGACAGCAGGCCTGAACCGCAGGTGTCAAATCCCACTAATCTGGTTTCCCTTCTCCTTACCTGGGATGCAGGGAAGGAGCCTCTCCTGTAGCCTGGAGAGGGGGAGGGTGGTGGCTCCCAGTACCAGCACCCCATTTGTCTTTCTCCCCTGGGGTCACCCCATAATGGGCAGGGGAGGAGTGTGCGTGCGAGTGTGGCAGCCTGGGCATGTCCAAGGTGGCTGTGTGCCTGTGTGCCTGTTTATTGTGGGAGCAGGCAGACAAGTTTGAAGATACAGGTGACACAGTGCAATGACTCGCCTACTGGAATACTCTTCCTGTGGGAAAGCCCCCTGTGCAGGCTGGCTTGGCGTAGGCTGTGCTAGAAACAGACAGCTGTGCTAGAAAGACCCTCCAATCCCCCCTGGTCCCTAGAGGAAAGAAGCCTGTCCCGAAGGGCATGGAGGCAAGTCCCACACACCAGCCTCCCGTTCGGCCCAGAGACTGCGTCCCCTGGAGGAGAACAGCCCAGCCCCACGCCAGCCCGTGCCAGCTCCCTCCCAGGCCTCTGGAGCCACTACAGCTCAGTCCCTCTTGGTGACAGCAAGCCCTCTGTCAGGTTTGGGGTATACCTGGCTGCCTGGAGTCTACCCTCAAGCCCTCCTGCTGCAATCTCTCCCTGCAGGCCCTGGGGCCCTCCTGGTGGGTTCTGCACCTGGGAGAGGGTCAGCTTTCCTGAGAACCAGGGTCTAGCAGGAGTCAGGTTGCCTTGGGCTGTAGGGAGAAGGCGGCAGGAGCTCAGGTTGCCACTCACCCTGGGAGGCTCTGGTGGTGTTAGGTAACAGTTCCAGCCCTCTCCAGCGGCTGGAAGCCCGGCCTCAGCACCCTTCCCCAGTCCTGAGCTAAGGCTAAGTCCCTGAGATCCAGCTTTTTTCTCCCTGGTGGGCTTTTGGTGGTCCTGAGCCTGTCACCCAACCCTGGGAGGTACCATTTCACAGATGAATATATTGAGGCTCAGGGACAGATGTGATGTGGCCAGTAATGGCAGAGTCTTGTTTTTTTTTTTTTTAAGATTTTATTTATTTATTTCACAGAGAGATGACAAGTAGGCAGAGAGGCAGACAGAGAGAGGGGAGGAAGCAGGCTCCCTGCTGAGCAGAGAGCCCGATGCGGGGCTCAATCCCAGGACCCTGAGATCATGACCTGAGCCAAAGGCAGAGGCTTTAACCCACTGAGCCACCCAGGCGCCCCAGTAATGGCAGAGTCTTAAAGAACACCTTGGTGTTCAGCTCATTGGTCCGGCCGTGCTCTGCCCACTGTCCAGGCTGCCTCACAGCCGGCGGTGGGGGGCTCGCCGAGCTGAGGGCCAAAACGTCTCTGCCGGATGTGGCTTAACCAACATGGGTCTTCTAGAGCTCCTGTGTGTGTGTGCACATACGTTCGTGGGCATGTGTGAATACGTGTGCACACACGTGTTTCTGGTGTGTGTGTGTTGGGGAGGGGGACTGGATTCCTTCTGAGTCCAGGTACTGAGTGCCTTCAACTTTGTCTCTCTTCCTTCCTCCCTCCCTCCCTCCCTCACAGGGCGCTCCCCTTCCCTCTGCCCCCCCCCAGGAGCCCCCTCCTCTCACCCAGTCTCCTCCCCTCTGTATGCAAAGCTGCCAGTAAACTCTTGAGTATTACCTGGCTCCCCCACTTCTCACTCCTGCCATGGTGGTCCAGGGGCCCAGGCGCGGGATGGGAGTCTAGCAGTTACTTCTCTAGGGAATAGCTCCCCAGGGCTCCTGGCCTCTGGCCTGGGAGAGAGAAAGATACCAAGGTGCTGCCCCAGTGGGCTGTGGGGAGCCCAGCCTTGTGGCTGCTGGTGGGACCTGTGCCTGCCCAGCCGGTCTCCTAGCTTCTTTGTTTCCTGGCTTGGTCTTCCTAGAACATTCAGTCCAGGTGTCCTGGGCATCTGCAGAGTGCCAGAAGCCAGACATCTGGGGCCTGTACAGACCATCTGTACAGCCAATGGGCCTTTGTGGCTGAGCCATTTACAGGGGGGCAGATGGAAGAGCCCTGCCCAAGGTCGTGTAGCTGGGACAGGTGGGGCCAAGGTGAAGTGTAGGTCTTTTCTCTGTACCTCAGCTGACGCCCCCACCCATGGGTGCTCATGGCTTAGGGGAGGCCGTGGACCCCTGGCTGGAGAAGTAGCCCCTTCTTTGCTGAGCACCTGAGCCCAGGGCTGAGTGTGGAGCCTGCTGCTTCCTCAGGGCCTTTGCACCTGCTGCTCCCGCTGCCTGGAGGCTGCTCCCCAAGATGTCCATACAGCTCCACTCTCTGATTTCCTTCAGGTCACAGCTTAATTGTCCCCTCATCAGAGATGCCCCATATGTAAAAGAGCACCCTGAGATTTGTCGGCCCCTCCCCTGCTTTCTTCCTTGTGGAACCTACCTACTACCTGCTGACTTCTTATGGATTAAGTCTTTCCACAGAGCCAGCCCCCAGCACCTCCTGTCCTCTGCCCCTCACCTGGCACAGCGTGAAAGGCTCTGGAAAAGGGAATGTGGAGCATGAGGCCAAGGCAAGGGTGCCGTGACTGCTTCCTTCAGCACCAACTGAGGACACCCCTGGGCTCCCTTTCTAACTGTTTCATTGCACACATAGCTCTTCAACAATGAGCTCGGCCCCCTGCCCTCAAGGGCTCCTAGGCCAGGACATGAGCCCCAGAAAGAAGAGGAAGCTAGGTTCCCTGAATAGCCACCTAACAGTGTTGTCATCTGACCCCAGCCGGCCTTGTAAGGTCACTGCAAATCCCCAGCCATGAATCCTTCACCTGCCCAGGTCTAGAACCATCTCCAGAGGGCCACAGCCTAGAGCCATCCCCGACTCTGGAGAGGTCCCCATGGGGCGCTTCGGCTGGCAGCTAGCCAGGAGGCCAGAGTAGCCCCCCAGGCACAGGCTCCTATCTGTGGTTGGGCTCTTCCGCCTTGGCACCCAGCCAGTCAGGCCCTGGGCCTTGCCAAGGCCCCACCAGGTGCTCATGCAGGCTGCGAATCCACCCAGAGCCTGGAAGCCAACCTCATTCTTGGCCAGGCCCCGCCATTGACAAACCGTATGATCTTAAGCAAGTCAGCCCAGCTCTCTGAGCCTCAGCTTCCCCCCATGTAAGACAGGGGTTATAATCACCCCCTGCGGTGTGTTGCAATGAGGAGAAGTTTGCCTGTGTGGAAATGTTCTGTAAGCTGCAAAGAGAGGTAGATAAAGGCATGGGCCACGTGGCTGGGGGGCACCCCACATCGTGGTAATAATGATCTGCCCTGTTCTGGGGAGGGACGGCAGGAGAACATTCTTGGTGCCTGCATGAGCTGTCTCTTGCCATATAACAAGCGATCCCAGATCCCAGCAGCCTGAAAAACCAAATATATATCACCTCACAGTTGTTGTGGGTCAGAAAAATTGGGAGCAACTTCCCCAGATGGCTCTGCTCCTGGCCTGTCTTCAGGTTACAGCTGGGGCCACCAGTGTTGGAAGGTGACCGGGGCCAGGGGGCCTATTTCCATGATTGCTGGCTCCCACGGCCACTGCTGGGAGAGCCCAGTGCCTTGCTGGCTGTTGGGCACAGGGCCTCAGTCCTAAGCCGTGGGGTCTCTTTCTGAGGCTGTCTGGTATTCCCAAATGTGGCAGCTGGCTTTTCCGCAGAGCTGTTCACCGAAAAGAGAGTGAGGCAGAAGTCTTTGAGGACCTAGCTTTGGGTCCCATATCATCCTTTCCGTGGATGCTAGCAGTCACAGAGGCCAGTGCTGGTATGGCGTGGGCCAGCAGGAGGTAGGATCACTGGGGGCCATCCTGGAGACTGGAGGCCACAGTCCTCTGCCCTGGAATGTAGACAGTCACCTCTCCTCCCTCATATGCCAGAACCATCCCTTCTTCCTTCTCCCTTGCTCTCTCCTTCTGTCACTAAGGACGATCATTGGGCCTCTACGATGCCAGGTCCCCAATTCCTCCCCATTGGCCCTACCCAGGGAAAATCCTCCTCGCTTTTCTCCTGAACAGCCAGGCTCTTCTGATCCACAGTGTCCATGTTATATACAACCATCGTTGGCTCCCTGGCGTACACAGACTCTCAGATAAGACACTCAGCCCCATGACCGGCCTCCCCAGTCTCTACAGCCGGAGTCAGTAGGTACTGGGGACCAGGCAAGGTGATGCGTTGGGGAAATAAGGTACCTAAGATCTCTTTAGACCAGTTTGCAGAAACCTCACTGTCCTAGTTGTCCTTCTGTCCGATCATTTTTTCATTCATTCAAACAGTGACTGAGTACCTACATGCTAGGTCCTGTGTCAATCCTTTGAAGTGAGTATTGTAACTATTTCTAGCTTAGGATGAAGGAACGGAGGCTTGGGGGTGGCATAACTTGTTCAAGGTCCCAGAGTAGGTGGGAATCATATCTGGCTCCCGATGGGGGGTCTGAGACTCCCCAGCGCGAACTGTAGGCAGCTGGGATGTCATATGCCCCAAATAGGCCTCACTCTCCTGAGCCCTGCTCACAGGCACACGGCAAGCCTGGGGCTCGGCTGAATGGGGCTTCTGTGCTGTTTTGTGACGGGTGAAGGGCTTGGCCACAGCAGGCTGTTCTAGAACCAGATCCAGCCTCAGTGTGATGTTTTCAGTGCCTGGCGGGGACACCCAGGGTGGGGACATTTCTCAGACACAGATACCCCGGGACTAATCCCTCACACCACGCCCCTCAGCCCCATAAAAGGCCACTATGGGGCTTGAGCCCAGGGAAGGCAGAACAGTGCCCTGCACAGGACCTGCCCCTGCTGATCGGCCCTGCCGAGGGCGCCCCACCCCCAGCCGCCCAGGTGGGTACGGAGCAGGATGCTGGGGTTGGGGGACCTGAGGCCAAGCACTAGGAGCTGGCAGTGCTCCTTGCCCCTCGGAGGGAAGGCTGGCTCCGGGCGAGGAGGGCCAAGAGCAGGCTGTCCGTAATTGATAGGACGACTGGAACGGTCCCCGAGGCAACAGGGGGCCGTGCAGAATGGACTTAGAGAAGCCTGCATGAGGGGGTGGGGTGGCTGGAGGGGCTCTGTCGTGTCCTCTGTCTGTCCCGGCCTGGCGGTGGAGGGGAGGAAGGGGAAAGGAAGGAGCTGGTGTGGGGCCCGTCCCCGACCTGTGCCCAAGCCTGGCACTGTTGTGGGGCAAGTCTGGACAGGGATGCCGAACCGAGGGCTAAAGTCCCAGCCCTGCACTGATTTCCTGTGTGACCTTGGGCAGGAGCTTTAACCTCTCTGGGCTGAGTTGTCACGTCTCTAAAATGAGGAGGTAGCATGTGATGATCTGGAAGTTTCCTCTGTGCTGACACCCTCTGCTTTAAGTTAGAGGAAGGACCAGGTGTCGTGCTCTCGCTCTTGCACCTCCTCGGTCTCACCTGCCGGTACCCTTGTCCCGTCCTTCAGCCATTTCCAATTTCTGGCCCTGAGCCCCCAAGCCAAAGACTGGTGACTTTGAGGAATTTTCCAGGGCCTGCATGCACCGATCTTCATGATCATCTCTGCTTTCTGACGGCTGGCCACACAGCCATTTTTGGCTTTGGGAAGTGGGACCAAGTCCCCAAGGCTGAGCGGCCGTCTCGTGTCAAGGACAGCGTTTGTTCCATGCTTCCAGTGGGCCTGGGTGAGCCAGAGGGGCGCTGGCCCTACTGCAGGGTGTCAGGCAGAGTTCCTGGAGAACCCTTTATTTCTCTAGCTCTGTGCTCCCTGGACCACCCACGGGGTGAAAATGTAAGCAGGGCTCTGGCAGGGTGCATGCGGATTCTTCTGCCTCCTGAGGTTTGGAAAGCACCATCCTGGGTGACCTGGGAAGGGGTGGGGGAGAGGCTGAGGCCCCTCTGCAGGCAGACCTCACTGCACATGGGGGTGTGCCTGCAGCCTGGGAGGCTTGACTCTCCCTGCATTGCCACAGGGTCGGCAGCCCAAGGCGCCTGGCTCGGGCTGGGAGCAAGGAGGGAGTATCTAGGGCTCCTTCCTCCTTCTGCTAAACACAAAGCCTTCTTGCAAAACACGTTCTGGGCAACGAGGTCACACTGTTTTGTTTTTTTTTTTTCTCTTTCCTGAGCCACAGCATCATTTTTTCCTCTTGGCACCCTTGGTAGAGCCAACATTGCCAAATTGATTAAAGTAATCCTATTATCGGCGCAGCGGATCTCGGAGAGGGGCCTGATCAAGTTTTCTTCCTTGTGGGGCATGAGCCCCCCAAAGCGAAGGGTTTCTCACAGGCCGCAGGAAGCTGCCTCTGCAGGGAAGTAGGGTGGGGGAGTGACGTGTCGGGGATGGGGAGTGGAGAGTCTCTCTGGACCCCAATGCGGGGCAAAGCCCCTTCCTCAGAAATCCACTGAGGGACGACCACTTGGGAAAGAATTTTTTGAAAAATAATCCTGAAAACCAATATAGTGATTGGTGACAAGGGGTCAATCACATGCAAAGCACTGAGCTGGGGTGCTCTCCCCCCACCTCCCCTCGCCTTAGGAGCAATCCACCAGTCTCCCCCAGGCCCAGACTTCTGACAGTCATCTTTAGAAACCAGAGAATATAATATCCCAGAAGATATTCTCCACTTTGCTGATCTTGCTTAATTCTCGAACCGACTTTGGAAAGCAGGTGGACTCAGCCCTGTTTTACAGATGAGAAACTGAGGCCAGGAGATGGGGGCCACCCATCCAAGATCCCTACTTGCCGTAAGAAAGAATACACCTGAAAATTATTGCTGAAAATACCAAATGTGAGTTTTAGCTTTCCCGTCATTACGAACCATCCATCTGTGACTTTATTTCTCAAAATGGAATAAGCTATGGGTATTTGTATTTGTACAGTTGCATCCTTTCTCTTGAAGGAGGCCCCAATATGCATCAGCCCCTGCAAAACCTCCTCCAGTCCTGACAGGGCCTCTCAGGGAGTAGGTGACAGGATGGTGGCTGTCTTTCCTTCCACCTCCTCCTGTCCTTCCACCTGCTCCTCCCTACCCCGGCTTGGTCTTGTTCCTACTGTCCTCAAAGTGATGGGTTGGTATGTTTCACCTGCTTTGTTTATCTGCAAAGGTGGGTGGTAGGTTCATGGGAATTCACTGGCATAGGTATTCTTTTTTTTTTTTAAGATTTTATTTATTTATTTGACAGAGATAGTTCACAAGTAGGCAGAGAGGCAGGCAGAGGGAGAGGAGGAAGCAGGTTACCTGCTGAGCGGAGAGCCTGATTCAGGGCTCAATCCCAGGACCCTGAGATCATGACCTGAGCCGAAGGCAGAGGCTTTAATCCACTGAGCCACCCAGGTGCCCTGGGCATAGGTATTCTTACTTCATATCAGACTTTGAAATTAAGCCTGTAATCTCTATTGAAGGGGATCAGATGAACTCGTCTTGTGAAAGGTAAAAGCGATACTGGGATAGATATTTGTCAGCTTGTTCCAAGGGAAGTCAAGCCTGTCAGAGATTTCATAGGTGGATAGGGGGCCTGAAAAGGTAGTGAGCACCCAGTCACGGCATGGATGCAAAAAAGAAGCTGGAAGCCATCAGTATTGAATAAGCGATTCCATATTCGGGGTGGTGTTTGGGCCGATGCTGTGTAAGATGGGACCCTGAGAGGGAGGCCTGGGTGGCTCAGTGGGTTAAAGCCTCTGCCTTTGGCTCAGGTCATGATCTCAGCGTCCTGGGATCGAGGCCTGCTGAGCAGGGAGCCTGCTTCCTCTTCTCTGCCTGCCTCTCTGCCTACTTGTGATCTCTCTCTCTCTCTGTCAAATAAAAAAATTTTTAAAAAATCTTTTAAAAAAAGATGGGACCCTGAGAGTTTCCATTTCTGGCAGGTGCATGGAAAGGGAGCAATGTAGCATGGAGGTGAGTGAGCACAGGAGAAAAGGTCTCAGGATTGGGTTTGGGCAGAAGAGGTTTGGAAGCTGGGATGGCTTCAGCTGGGGGACCTTATGTCAGCTCGATGTTGCCATATTTGGGGCAGGTGGTTGTCACTGGGGCCGCTCTCCCTGACTTTCCTCCTGGCCCTTCTCTGCCCCCGTGGTGAGGTTCTTGCCTTATGAGAGCCCGTGCCCCTACCATGATGCTCGGACCCCCCTCAGCTCCTGCCCCTGACGGATGTGGGGTGAGATACCTCTGTGGGGCTGGGCTTCTCCAGGGGTTACCCAGGAAAAAGTTATCTTAACATAGATGCTGCAGAGATAGGCTCTGATGCCGGGTGGGACCCAAGAGTCCAACCCTTCCTGCACTGTCAGCTCGTCCACACACCAGACCAGGTCAGAACCTATTTTCCTGGGAACGGTAGTAGGTAGTAGGCATCTTTGGGGATCATGTGAGGTTTTCATGAGACCTGTGGTTCTCAGACCTCAGCCTGCAACAGCATCTCTTGGGGGAGGGGAGCGCTTTTGTTGACACACAGAGTTCAGGGCCCCCTCTTCCCCAGGGTTTCTGACTCAGTGGACTGGGGAAAGGGTCCAAAATTGGGCATTGTTAACAAATTCCCAGGTGCGCTGATGCTCCCGGGTTGGGGATCACACTTGGAGAATCACCGAACTGCTAGTGGGTTCTCAATGGGGAGTTGGTCAGGCCATCAGTCACGGGCCCCTCAGGGCCAGCGACCAGCTCTAAGCCACTTCAGTTTCTGCTAGGTGGCTGCTCAGGGCGGGCATGTGGTAGACCCTCTCTGTGTGTGGTTTGGCGGTTTGAACTTCGAGTGTATGGAAGCCAAGCAGGCTCCTTCTTAGAGGCCTTTCCAAAATGGTTGTCAGTGGGAGCTGGTTGCCATGGTAACAGCTGGCCGCTGCCAGGCAGTTTGGGGGAACATAATCACGGGGCTTTTTTTTTTTTTTTTAAGATTTTATTTATTCATTTGACACAGAGAGAGAGATTACAAGTAGGCAGAGAGGCAGGCAGAGAGAGAGGAGAGAGGAGGAAGCAGGCTCCCTGCTGAGCAGAGAGCCCGATGTGGGCCTCGATCCCAGGACCCTGGGATCATGACCTGAGCCGAAGGCAGNAGAGAGAGATTACAAGTAGGCAGAGAGGCAGGCAGAGAGAGAGGAGAGAGGAGGAAGCAGGCTCCCTGCTGAGCAGAGAGCCCGATGTGGGCCTCAATCCCAGGACCCTGGGATCATGACCTGAACCGAAGGCAGAGGCTTTAACCCACTGAGCCACCCAGGTGCCCAATCACGAGGCTTTTTGTAATATTGGGGAAAGAGGGCCAAGATTCTTGGCCTAGCCACGTGTGGACAAGCACGTGGACAATGTGGCTTTCAAAGCCTCACCTTGCAGGGACACCCTCCTGTTTGCCAGCTGGCCAGCTCTAGCTGCAGGTGAACCCACAAAGGATTTATCTTCGGTTGCATAACAGAGAGAGGAACAAAGGTGGTTGCGGGGGACGGGTAGGCAGTCAGAAAGAAGAAGGAATCTTGGCCCTTGAGAATCACCGTGCACTTGGCCTTCACACACATGAACTTGCTTTCCTCACCCAGACCTCATGGGGCCACACTGAGGCCCGCGGGGAGAGGTCCAAGGCCACACAGCTTGCGGGGCCTTGGCAGTGTCCAGATTGGAAACCCCATTTGTTGTTGCCAAAGACCGTTTGTTTCTTCATTTCAGGGCTGCCTCTTTGAAATTGTTGAACTTTGGATGTGGTTAAGAGGGGGGCCCCAGGGTTGGGGAGTGGCAGGAAAGCTGGGAGGAAGGTCCGAGGGAATGTTTCTAGCACTTCAGGCAGCCAGGCCAGTCATCATCTGGGCTTCACTCTTTCTAGCAAACCTCCCCCCGCCCCATCTGAGCCAGACTTTGGACACTGCCCACGACACACACACACACACACACACACACACACACACACACACACACACACACACCTGCCCCCAGTTCTGGGCCGAATTAACCCAATCAGGCAGCAGTTCTCATATTCCCATGTGGTTAAGAACAAAGGTTATTTAAAATTTCAATTTTTGCCGTGCCTCTAGAGATTCTGCTTCAGTGGCTGGGGGAGGGGTGCCCTAGGAATTAGCACTGAATAGGTGAACAGGCCCCGTGATGATTCTGATGTAGGCAGCCCACTGACCGGCCTCTGAGACAACCAGGGCCCCTGCTTTCCCCCGTATGTTCCAGGTTTCAGGGATTTCTTGTCCAGGTGCCCCAGCTGCTTCCAGCTGTTCTCTGGAAACAGTTTGTCCAGCCCTCACAGCACTGTGTACACACGGCAGAGCACACTTGTCCCCAGTTGGCCAGCTCACCCTGCAGCCAGTTGGCCACACACACGCCTGGCACATTCAGCCCAGTGGCCAGGCCCTGTGTTCTGTTCCATAAGGACCTGGCTCAGGACCAGACAGGAGGCCTGAGAGCTAGGAGGCTTTGGGCAGGCCGAGCCAGCCGTCCCTGACCTCCAAAGGGAATTAGGAGGTCTGGAGCCCTGTGGAAAAGGGACTCAGGCAGAGAAGCAACCCTTCTCTGTGCAGAAAAAACTGACTTTGGGGTGCACTAGCCAGTGAGGGCAGCGGCTCCAGTTCCCTGTCTCAGATCCCTCACTTGTAAAAGTGGGGAGAAGACCATGTGCTCACTGAAGAGCTTCAGGAAGTCCAGGGTCCTCCTAGGCTTGAGGTCGGGTGTGAGATTTGGCCCTGGGCCTAGAGGTCAAGGAGGCTTGTCTTCAGGCTCCTCCCTCCTCTCTTCTTTGACAGTGAGGCTCGTGTGGGTCCCTGCCTTCCGCCTTGCTGTCACACATCCATCCATCCATCCACCCATCCATCCATCCATCCATCGCCCATCACAAGCCTCAAGACGCCTGGGAGAAGCGGCAGACACGGGATCCCCATGCTCCTACCCACCATTTTGCTGAGAAGGAAACTGATGTCTTATCCAGGAAGGGACATACAGAGACTACTCATGCATCTGGTTACAGTCAAAGCAGAATTTGCCCCTTGATCTCCTGATGGGGGTTCTGTGCCTCTATGCTTTGGGGACTGCCCTGGCCCTGGAGACATCAGGAAATGAAAAAAATCATTTCCCCTGCACACTCCTAGAATCCTCCCACTGGAGAAGGGCCAGGGAAATGCCTAATTCAACAGAATTGGAGAGCCCCTGGTGGCATTTCAGACATCTTGCCAGAGAGCTGGTGTGACACAGTGACTGAGCAAAGAGGAGGCTTGTGTCATTTTACCAGCCTCATCCCTCTGTGCCTGTGGGGGAGGTCAATCCAACTTCTCCAATCTGGGATCCTCTTCTTCTTCTCTTAAGAGGACAGACCAGCCCCTTTCAGGCATGCTTGGAGTGAGTTCCTGCTCGAGACAAGAGCTTGCAGGGCATGACCTTGGAGATTCTTTACGAGTCTGTGTGCTCATGAAGGAGGAAGCCTGAGTTGGAGGGAGTGGCTTAGAATCAGGCCGCTGGGACAGGGGCCCTGAGAGGCTGAGGCTGGAGCCCTCAGGAGAAGGGGCTGCCCTGGGTGCAAGTGCGGGGAGCCCCCCACCACCATGAGGAAGGGTACTGCTCCAAAGAGCTGAACAAAGACCTCTGGGGTGGTGCAGGTGCCCCAAGGGAGCCAGGCCTGACGCTCCCAGGGAAGGAGTGTGGTGGAAGGGGTTTGAACGGACTTGACAAGCCCTGATGGGCACCAGGCTTATCACAGTGCACACTTACTAGTTGTAGGATCTCGGGGAACTTGGGACAAATCCCTTTGCTCTCTGAGCCTTTGTTTACTCATCTGTCAAGTGGGGATAAAAAGGGATACTTCTGAGAGATTTGCACTAACATGTATAGAATGTTGAGCACAGTGCTTGGGATCTGTTTGGTACTCAGTAAATGGTAGTTAGCCCCTTCTATCCCACAGCAAGTCGCAAGTGCTCAGTAAATGTTTAGATCTATAGACCAAGGGAAGACTCCAAGGGATCACGGTGATCAAAAGATACTGATACAGGGTAAGATGAACTTTAAGGGATGCTACGTGTTTAAAAGCCGCTCCCAGGGACAGATGCTTTGTCTGTTGTGGGTGCAATGGGTTTTCACGTTGTTCACATTCAAGAGAAGTTTATTCGGGGCAGGTGTGGGACTGGATTGCCTACAGCAGAGAAAGGCCTACTACAGTGGCCTCCCCATCACTCCCTTTGAAGATCACACATTCCTGATGAACCCTTAATGCAGACACGCCTACACAAACCTTCTTCACTTCTGATCAGTGGTGATAGACACCCAAAACCCAACAAAGTAGGGCCCTGGACAGGTCACCCAGTCCTTGTTCAGCAATGACCACAGTCCAGTCCCTAGCTTCCATCCTCCCCAGCCTAGTCTCTGTAACTCCAGCCCACCTTTCCTGAATCTTCTGTGGCTTGTTCAGCAGATGCCTCCTGTTGCCTGCAGAGGAGGCCCCTAACACAGACCTGACCTGGAGGGACTCCAGAACAAATGGAGACCAGTATTCTGGAGACACGAGTTTCTTTTTTCCTTTTTTTTTTTTTTAAAGATTTTATTTACTTATTTATTAGAGAGAGAGAGCACAAGCAGGGTGAGGGGCAGAGGGAGAAGCAGGCACCCTGCTGAGCAGGGAGCCCAACATGGGGGTTGATCCAGGACCCTGGGATTATGACTTGAGCCAAAGGCAGAAGCTTAACTGACTGAGCCACCCAGGCACCCCTGGAAACATGACTTGAAGCAGGAAATACTTGGGGACCTGGAGGGCTGGACAGCAGGGAAGAAGCCATTGCCCCTGAAGGGATCAGGGCAGCTTTCCACAAGTGGGCACGTCGGTAAGATACGGACATAAAAAACATGAAAAAAAAAATGACATTCCTGATAGGTCAGAGGTTACAATCCAAATTTACAGCATGTACCAGGATTTTTCCAATTTTGCGGAGTAAAGAGTTTTTGGAGGAAAGTTATGAAGATCAAGCTAGAAAGATAAGTCAGGGCCAGCTTTTGAATGCCCTTGCATTCCGGACCAAGGCGATCCCTCCGTCCCACATGCTTTGATTGCGCACCTGCTGTGAGAATGGAAATAGATAGTAATTCAGGCTCCATCCTTGACAGTGACTAATCTGGATGGGAGGGGGGGTGTCCGAAAACCCTGAAGCGGGTATCTGGTAAAAGCTTGATAAACCACTTTCAGGGAGAGACTGGGGATCTGTTTCTTTTAAATCATGCCCGGGGGGGTGGGGTGGGGAGGGGAAGGACAGCTGTGCAAGAAGAGCCCTGTAGTCAAAGGGATGATTTGCTCATCTGTGCACACTCTGTTCAATGTTACAACGGCGTCAGCGTTGCTGGACACCCCACGTGTGGCCCAAACCACCGACAAGGCAAAAAATGCGTGTAGAATATAAATACCACCAAGCTCAATTGTGAAAATGTCAAGGGTCAGGCAGCTGAAGGTAGGAAGCGGAGGTGGGGGCACAGAGAAAAGAGAAGGACAAGGGCGCTGATAATGTGCCTGCAGTGGATGGATCGAGAAAGGTCCAAGGCTGCTGCTTCAATTATAAAAACGACTAACGAGAGGAAGTCAAATAGGTTTATACGTAATTATGTTGAACTGGGTGAGCAGGGGAGGCAGGCTTCGGTTTTAATGACCTCGCTCATCTTTAGCAGGACTCAAGAAGTAACACGTAAAATATAGGACAACAGCCAGCCACAAAGACATCTCTTTACCAGTGTGGAATTAAGGACCAGAATAAAGTGCTAAACAAGGTAAAAGGTGATTCTTTCTGGGCAGTGAAGATAAAGGAGAAATGGAGGAGAATTGACAGGAAACTGTTGTCTGTAACCCACATGTGTCTAATTTCAGAAAAATGAAGTGTGTAGTCAAAAGAATTGGTTCTTTGGCCAGAGACAAGATTGTTCGGGTATTTAAAAAAAAAAGTATTTATGTATTCAACTTCGGGTAAGTAAACATTAGCAAGGCACAATGTGTGAAAGATACCTCCTTCACCCTATCCCCCGGCCCGGCCCAATTTTCCTAGTCTCCCCTAGAGACAGCCAATGTTAGCCCTTTTTCTTCTTTCCAGAGACGCAATGCAAGTACAACCAAATCTATACATAGTTTGTACATCCTTCCTCCACTTCCCTCCCCGCTACACTGCTGTTTTCTAAAAACACAAACAGTAGCTTTCTACAACTGCTGTCATTACCTTCCTTTTCCTTTTATCAATTAATCTCAGAGATTGTTCTGTGTCACAATGAGCTTCCTCATTTCCCTTTTTTTTTTTTTTAATAGCTGGGTGATATTCACATTTGGGTGTAACAACAAGAAATGCCAGTGACTGTTTCCCCACACCTGCACCAGCAGTGTGTCATCAAACTTTTGGTTTGTTATCATCATAGGGGAAGAAAGGAATCCCAGCCAGAGTTTTGATTATGTTTCTTTTACATGTGGGGTTGAAAATCTCATGTGGTTAAAAGCCATTTGTATTTCTTTTTTTCTGTGAATTGACTATTCATATCTTTTGTACATTTATGTTGATTTGTTTTCTTTCCTCACTAATTAGTGGGGCTCCTTAGGAGGGAAACTCATCCTTTGATTCTTAATAATAGCAAATATCTCCCGTTTGTCTTTTGACTTTGCCTGTAGGTCTTTGACATATATAAGGCTTTGAGTTTTCTGTAGGCAGATTTTCCAATCTTTTCACTTATGTCTTCTGGGATTTGTATCATAACTCAGAAAGGCTTCTTGGAGAGTAACAGAAATTCTCCCATGATTTCTTATAGGACTTTTCCTCTTTCTTCTCTTTGTCATTTAAATCTTTTATCTATCAGGAATGTCTATTCATGGGAAGTGTGAGGTGTGTATCTAACCTACTTTTTTTTTTTTTTTTTTAACTAGGGGGCTAGTGAGAGTGTATTTTGGGGAGGATGGGTATAGAGTCAGGAAGGTAGGGCAGTGAACAGAGTGAAGAAGTTTCCCTGGCAGCGGGTGTAGAAGAAACTGGAGTGACACGCACAGTCAGGAATTGCTGAGATCATCCAGGTGACAGGTGAACCCAGGGAAGCCTGAACGAGGGCAGAGGCAGCAGATAAGGTCAGAAGTGGGGAGAGGGTCCTGGAAATAGAATCCATAGGACTCATATACTGGTTCAGTGGGGAAAAGCAAAAAAAGATGCCTGTTCCTGCCTGGGTGATCTATTATTAGCAGAGAGAACTCAGTGTTGTCATTTCTGGCCTCACAGAAGCAGGGTACAAGGATTCAGAATCAAAGACTGCAGATTCCCTGGGACACCCCCAGAAGATGTTCAACGGGGTGTTGGAAAGGTGGGAGGGAATATGAGACATCTGGAGGAGGAATTCCCCATTGCTCTCTTGAGGACCAAGAGAAGGAGTTACACATTCTGTTCCTTGGCTGGACAAGGATGTTTCTTGGCAATGGATTAGTCTCACCTGTTGGAGGGACTGGTTCTTGACAGACTGGACCTGGAAGTCTTAAACTGGGGCCACGGGAATAATCCTCTCTTTACACAGGACTTTACCATTTTCAAAGTATTGGTTGTTGGTTGGTCCTGTTTTTAAAGATGGAGAATGGGCTCTGAAGGAGGGAGTTACCCACTGTTCCAAAAGGAATTCGCAACAGAGCACGGACTACTACTACTACTAATGGCAATGACTTCCATTTCTAGAGCACTTACTACTGCATTGACTTAAATCCTTTAGGAACACGAGTTATACTGCCTGATCCTCCTGACCCTACTAAGTAAGAACCACAGCAGGAAGCAGAAGTGGGACTCTGGCCCACCACCCAGGCAGCCAGACCTTTCACGCCCGAGGGCCCTCCGCCCCTCCCCGCCTCTTCGGTCCAGTCCGCGCCCCCTGCCTGGTCACTTCCCGTCCTCCGCCCCAAGCCGCTTCGCATTCCCGTCCCGGGGCTCTACAGTCTGGTTTCCCGACCTGGGTAAGGGGACCGGGCGGTGGAAGAGAGAAAACGCGAACACACGCGAGCCGGCCAGGGCCCGCGGCACACAGCCACGGCCCCGCGGTGATCCACGAGGCGGGGCAGCTGGCCCGGGCAGCGGCAGCATCGTGGGCGGCAGCAGAAACGGCCGGCGCCCACTCTCCCGCCGACTGCAGAACGCGGGGCCGGGTTCCGAGGCCCGGCTGGGGCGGAGCCGCTGAGGGGGCGTGGCCGGTCCGGGCCGTACCAAGAGCTCGGATTAACCGGGGGGGGGAGGCTGGCCCCGAGAGCGCGCGCGCGGCTCGGTTGGGCGGGGCGGTGCCCCAGACTGCCACGCCCCCACCCCCGCGGCCGGCGCGGGCGGTGGTAGCGCCTCAGTGGTGCGGGCCTGCGTCCTGCTCAGGTCGCCACAGTGTTGCCGGGCGGCCCGCGGTGAGTGTGTGTGGTCGTGGTCGCGGGGTTGCGAGGTCAGGGCGCCGGGGTTCAGGGTACCGGGGTCCGAGTCCCGACAGCTTTCGGCCGCTTCGCCTGCCCGGGCCCTCGCTCTAGGGCCGGCTTTCGGGCCGAGTCGCCGCCTGTCTCAACTGACGGTTGCACGGAAAGCGCGGCTTCCACCTCGGTTTTTCCCGGGGCGGCCTTTCCCCTCGAGCTGACCTCTCGCGGGGGCTTGCGGGCGGTGGTTTCCGCGGCCCAGGGCGCCCGACGGACCCCCCGGGCGGGGGCCGAGTCTCGGCGTCAGAGGGCTCGGGCTCCAGTCTCCGCGTCGCCATCCTCAGCTAAGCCACTTTTTCTCTCTGAGGCTCAGTTTCCCCGTCTGTACAATGGGTCTCAGGCGGAGGCCAGTTATTGAGGTAACTCACGTAGGAGACGCTCGATGAATGCGACTGGGACCCGAGTCTGACCCTGTAGCATCAGGTGGGCTCAATCGAGGGCTCCGGGGAGCCTGCCTGCCCTGCCTCTCCTGAGAATCGCGCTGGGTGCGGGCAAGGGCATCCCGGGGGGGCAGTGTCGCTGCCAGGCAGGTGTCTCGGTGGCCGCCGCGACACATCATTGCTGGGCTCTGCTGGGCAGCCGTGACACCCTTAGTTCGTGGGAGCAATTGGGTAAGAGGTCGAGGTCTGGGAGGCGAGGGGGGCTGTAGGGAACTTGACCTCGACTTTTTGCTTACATTTCTCAAGACCTCTGTGTAAGCTGGTGAACGGTACTGGAGAGTTTGGGTCCACTTCAGAGAACGTGGCTGCCTCCTTTTCTTAGACCCATAAAATAACAACCTTCCTCCGAGCTTGGCCAAACTGGAGACTTGTGCTAGCACCAAGGGAGACCGGGCTGGAGTGGGTAGTTCTGGATTTGAATCTTGGCCCCTTGGCAGGACACTTAACTTCTTGGAGCCTTTGTTTTTCTCCTCGAGTACAGATAGTGATACAGCCCACTCTGCCACCCACACAGGATTGTGGTTCTAAGGCTCAAAAGAGAGGGTCTTGGACGGTGACACTGAGAATTGTAATATTCCATACACGTGGAGCAGTTAACTAACACTCTGAGATCCGGTGTCCTTACTGTGCGGTGCTGTAATTCCTTAGGCCCTCTCATTTGGGGACAAGACCTTGATTAACTACTTCCAAGGTCTGCCTGTACAGATCCCTTCTGAGTGGTTGTGGGGTTGGCTTGATCACGAAAACAGCCCAAAAGTCCCAGTTGGTAGAGCAGCGAACCCAGAAGGGATCACTTTCTTTTCTCTGTGTCCCTCTAAGGAAGTCTTTCTTTTTGAGGGAATGGACAGTTCTTCAGCTTCTCATGATTTTGTTTAGCAGCTGTGATGAGAAACTGTGTCGTTGGGCAGATAGCTTGATCATTGTCTCAGTTGTCCAAAAAACAGGACTGCATTTCAGAGAATGGAATATTAGCTTCCAGTTGTGTTGGGGTGTTGAAAACTGCTGGCAGGGGGTCTTAACGCTCCAAAATTCTTCATGGCTAGCACTTGGAAAAAGAGCAGATAGGTTTGAGATGCAAGGAACCCCAGGGATATACTCCAGCACCAGAAAACAGGGTTGACCTCAGCTGACATGAGTAAGGCAGGTGAATACTTCTGGGTGGTACGAGTTTGTAAATGGCCACAGGATTTGTTAGTTTTGTCGGTTGCCTGACAAACCTGAAATTTTAGGACATGCCAGTGACTCCCTTAACCCCTTGAAAATCAGGATCTGAGTTAGGTAAGTCCGCCTGTGTTCAGGAGAGTATTTGGAATCACAACTGCTTGGCACATCTAGAACATTTATCGGCTAAACCTATGGGATGTTTCAGGTTAATAAGAATTTAGCTCTTAAGCAGTTTTTCTCCCCCTCATGGAACCTTCTGTATTTGTAGGACCTTCCATGGTTCTGGGGAGCGCAGCTGCCCCTGCAACATCTCTCTTTCCTTGTGTTTTAGGAAGGAGTAAAGCACAGGACGGGGTAGGGAAGAGGGGTCAAGGAACCTAACTTCCAGCTCAGGGCCTAGCACCATGTGCCTTTTGGCAAACCACCCCAGGCCAGTGGGCCTCAGTTTAGTGCCTTGGGATTTACCTTATATGTCATCAATTAAAAATTAAAATCAGGAAAAAAATGAAATGGAGAAATGGCTGTTTTTATAAAAATGTATTTTTTTCTATTTACAGAAGTATTAAGTGCTCATTGTTTAAAAAAATTAAACTATTATATACACAGTGTAGTTAGCCTCCCTCATAGCCTTATACTGAGATACTATACTATACTAGTGGTATAGTATACGTTCTGCAGATATTTTTTCCACATATAAAAACATTTCTTACCTAATTTTTTTTACTTAAACAGAAATGTGTTACTGCTTAATTTTACTATAAATTTGAAACACAAAGTCATACTGTCAGTCATACTGTTTTGAGGCTTGCTTTTAATTACTTACCATGATATATCTCTGTGTAAAGCTCTATCTCATTCTTTTTATTTTTCTACCTCATTCTTTTTTAAAACCTCATTCTTTTTAAAAATGACAGACTAGTCCAGTAACTGGTATTATTGAAAAAAATGTATGTTTTGTAGCTTTTTGCTCTTACGGATTCTGTGACAGTGAGTAGCCTTTGTTCTTTATCTTTGTACGACTGGGCAAATATTTTTTTTAAAGATTTTATTTATTTATTCGACACACAGAGAGAGATCAGATCACAAGTAGGCAGAGAGGCAGGCAGAGAGAGAGGAGGAAGCAGGCTCCCCGCTGAGCAGGGAGCCCAATGCGGGCCTCGATCCCAGGACCCCGAGATCATGACCTGAGCGGAAGGCAGAGGCTTTAACCCACTGAGCCACCCAGGCTCCCTGGGCAAATATTTTTAAAACAACTTTTTTTTTTTTAAGATTTTATTTATTTATTTGCCAGAGTGAGATTACAAGTAGGCAGAGAGGCAGGCAGAGAGAGAGGAGGAAGCAGGCTCCCCGCTGAGCAGGGAGCCCGATGTGGGGCTCGATCCCAGGACCCTGAGATCATGACCTGAGCCAAAGGCAGAGGCTTTAACCCACTGAGCCACCCAGGCGCCCTGGGCAAATATTTTTGCATGGTAAACTCCTAGAAGAGTTGGATCAATGTTCGTGAACTTTTCAGTGTACTCATTTAACAGATACTGAGTACCACATGCCAGGGACTATTCAGGTGTTAGAGTTTTAGCAGTCAACAAAACAGACATTCTCCATGGATCTAATCTCTTACTGGGGGCAAACAACGCACATGATTTGTCAAATGATGATAAGTAATTTGAGATTTAACTTTCGGTTATATATCAGATTCATTTAAAAATTGAAATCCACAAAAAAGTGAGATGAAGAAGTGACTTTTTATAAGAATGTATTTTTTCTGTTTACAAAAATCTTAAGTGTTCATTATTAAAAAAAAGACAGAAATATGTAATATAGACAGTGAATGTCCTTCGGAGCCTTCCACTAAGGCATTTTCTTGACTGAGAAAAATAATACAAAGGGGTGCATGTGTGTGTGTTTATAGAAATGATGTGACTTTCAATGTCAGTGGGTATTAAACTCCCCTCCGGAAACATTCCCTTGTTATGTTCCCACCAGCAGAGACTCATGTTTTTAAAGTCAGAATTCTCAGGTCAGTTGTGAAGACGAACTGCTAATGGCAGAGATGCTTTTATATTAGGAAAATTTATGCTAGACTCTGTGCTAAGTTTGTATTAGGTATGCACGTGTGTGTGTGCAGGGACACACACAACATTGCCTGTGAGTGTTTTAATTCCTCTGATGACCCCAAAAAGATGGCAGTCATTTGCTCAGGGCTAAGGGTGAAGGTGAGGTCCTGCCTAGGATCGTCTGCTTCCAGAGCCCTCGATTTCCTTTTGTGCTGTCTTATCTCATTTTCTGACTGTAGAGGATTGTCGTTTTATTTTGGTGGAAGGGAAATCACCTAATACATATAAGTATTTAATAATATGATTATTCCTCCTTGCTTCCAATACCAGAGCACCAATAAGTATGTCTGTCTCATTTAATTAAAAAAAAATATTTTTTGGTGGGGAGGGCCTGAGGGATTCAGGGTTAAGTGTCCAACTCTTGATCTCAGCTCAGGTCTTGATCTCAGGGTGGTGAGTTCAGACCCCGCTTTGAGCTCCACACTGGGTGTGGAGCTTGCTTAAAATCCTCTCTCCCTCTGCCCACCACCCCCCCTTCATGCTCTCTCTCTCAAAGAAAAAAAAAAAAGAAAAGGCAAGAAGGGGATGGTTACCATAAAAGGCCATATATAAAGATTGTCCTTGGATGCAGGGAGGCTAATTGGGAGGGTGTGCTCCACCGGCTTAGGTGCCCCTAAATCCATCTGTCTTGTAGATCTCACGTCCATTTCAGCCTAGTGAAAGAAATGAAGTGAGCATTCGTGGAGGGATAGGTAATGCCAATTCTCTATAATTATTATATTGGCTACCGAACAAAGCTGCCTTTTCTGTGCAGCTCTGTTATCTGGCATTTGATAGAAATTTGGACTCATCTGGCGGGCGGGAGAGGCCCCTGGGTCAGAGGGAGCTTACCAGCTTCTACAGGCGTTGACCCATGCCAGGCCTTCCATCTTCAGCCGTGAAGTGGGAAAAAGAATCCTGCTTACTTACTGAAAAAGGTGTTTCTTTTTCAGCAGTTAATTCTCCCTGTTCTTGGCAGTGTTTCCATCCCCGTGGAACGACACTTCAGAAACACATCTCTGGCCCTCAGGGTCTAGGCGTCTATGTTTAGGGCCTGCTTCAGGCCCTCGAGAATTCGGACATGGCGCAGAACAAACATTAAACAGTTGTGGCAGGGTGGGTGGAGTTTGTTTTTGAGATAATGCGTGTGAAGCGCTCGTCCTCGGTGCTGAGCCACAGCGTGCTGGGGAGCTCTCAGGTCGGGCTGCCTTTATGGGGGGGCGGTCACACAGGCTCCATGGAAGAGGTGACGTTTGATCGGGGTCTTGGAGGGTAGGTAGGAGTTCACTGAGCCCACCAAGGCACACCTCCCCCTGGGGGGGGGTGGAGGGTGTGGGTTGCATGAGGCTAGGAAGCAATTGGGGCTTCTCTGAAGGGGTCTTGTGAGCCATGCTAAGCGAGGAGAAGGCATTTATTTACTTTAGAGAGAGAGAGAACATGAGCAGGAGAGGGAGAGAGTCTTATGTAGTCTCCACATTTGGTGCGGGGCTCCACCTCACCACTCTGAGATCACAACCTGAGCCAAAGTCAAGAGTTGGGTGTTTTACCGACTGAGCACTCCGATGAGAAGACTTGTAAATCGGTCGGTGATGTGACTAGCACAGAGCAGCATATCCTCATATTGGGTTTTCAGACTTTCCTACTGTCAGTATCCTCCTTTCTGGATGAAGGGTGAATTCATCATTTGGGAATCTTACTCTGCTTCAATTTGTGGACTACTGTTCCCAATGTTCTACATCCTCGAAGTGTTTTTCCTTCCCCTAGCCCCCTCCCAGGTGTGGTGTTTACCCTAGTTGTGTTCTGTACCTGTGGGGGTGCGCGCACGCGTGTGCGTGTGTGTCTGTTTGTCTGTCTGTGTGTGAAGGTGGTGGAGGAGTCCCATGGGGCAAACCGTGGCTCTCTGAAGCCTGGGCTGTTGGTTGGGTTGCCTGGAGCTAAATTCATCAGCCTGTTAATGCCTGATTCTGGTTGGGGCGGCAAGTCGGTTCCGCTGGAGTAGGTTGTGAACAAGGCCCCCGGGGGACCCAGTCCTTCTTCTGGGGGTCTTATGGCGAAAACTGCAGGTATGGGGTCTTGTTTCACTTATATGGCGGAGGGAGATCGCCTTTAGTTGGGGTGATGGGGGGGCGGCATTCTGATCTTTGTACCACGTCTGTACACAGCTGAGGGAATCAGACATGTGCCTCCCAGAAACAAATCAGTTTCAAGGCCAAATTGAACTAGAATTATGGGCCAAACAGTGGCGTCTCAGCCATGGATTTTTTCTTAAAGAACTGGACTCTTTAAGAGATCCTATAGTAAGAAAATAAAATGGGAAAGGTTGGCTTTCGTTTGTCTGGTTGTCCTCACAGAGAAAGATGGACTCTGTGGAGTGTGCCCTCTGATGTGGGACTTCCGTAATTCGCTTCTGGGTGAAATTTATGAATTATGTTTAGTCATTTGTTTATCTCCCCTTTTTTATCTTCGGTGCTTTTTCCTGTGACCCCTCCACTCTCCCAACCCCCCCCCCCCCCCCCCCTC
>LNAC01000109.1:2922929-2974031 GCA_002007465.1 Ailurus styani
CTCTCTCTCTCTCTCTCTCTCTCTCTGTCCCCCCTGCTGTGGTCTTATTGCTATGCTCACTCCTAATTCGCCCCCCTGAGTCCATAATTCCTTCCCACTCCAACCCACTGCTTCTCAAGATCCAGCCACACTGGATTGATCTCCAAGCCAAGTGCTTGTATCAGGGGCAAAGCCTCCTTTGCTCAAAGATTTATAGTCGCTATCACTGTCGGATTGTTTGCTGTTTTTCCCTTCCTCCTCCCTCTACCCCCCACAAAGGATATAGAAGTGGCTTGTAATAGAAGGAGCCTAATCCTCCCTCTCCCTAATGGCAGTGTGATTGGAACAGAATGTGAATTCATTGGGAACAGGGAACCTCCCCATCATTGCCAAAGGAGTAAGCCAGTGCATGGTACTGAGCCAGGTATAAGGTGGGCACTCACTCAATGCTAACTGGCTGAACAGGGGTGCAAATGTGCGAGTGAGTGATTGTGGCTTCTCTCTCCCTAGTCATTTGCTTCCTCCTGCATATGTACTGAGCTGAGCTATCAGTGCTGGGTCTGATCTGGGTTTTTCAAGGTTACTCTGACTGCAGTATGAACTTTTGGGAGGGTTTTAGCTTCCCATACAGGTGTGACAGTTGAAATGTCGCATGTTCCTCCTGCAGTTACTAGTTTACTCAGTAATTCAGTAATGAATCATTTTATAATTGAGAAAGAGAAGGAACTTGGGTACCTCCCCCCTAGTATTCGAAGTCTCTCTAGATATTTCTAGATTGTTACTTGGAGGCCAAAAACTTGCATCAATGTGTTTATTTTAAAAATGCTACTGAAATGAATTAAAGGGTTCTAGGGTAACCTTTGAGTGTCTGTTGTATGTCAGGTCCTGTGCTGGGGATTTTATGTCTCATGTAATCGTTAGAACACCGTGAGGATGGTCAGCGAGGGGCCTGAGGCTGAGTGGTCATGTGCCTAGGGTCCCACCGTGTGGAGGTAGCATATCTAGGGTTTGAACCGAGGTCTGTCTACTTACAAGACCCGAGTTCTTTCATGGCTCAACTGGATTTTGAGTCATTTGAATTCCAAGGCCAATGCTCTACTCAGCCAAACCCCAAACAAAGGAAATAACTAAAAGCTGAGAGCCTAGTAGTAGAGATGACCTGGGAGGCAGGTAATCTAATGAAAAGGCAGTTAGGGGAAGCTGTTGGATTAAGCATAAAACTCAGCTCAGCGATTCCTAGAAGGCAAGCCAAAGAAGGACGGGATTGAACAGCAAGCATTATTGGGAAAAGGAAGCAGATCAGTTTAGCACGAGAAGCACTTTTCTCTGGGCCTTCATCCGGGGCTTGTTGAACAAGGAAGGCAGTGGGCAGTAGTTTCCATACCCAGCAGGCACGTGTAGACCCCTGTGAGTACCAGGCCTTAGAGGGGCTGGGACTATGGTTGTATGCAGATGGGACCGACAGGATGATGGTAGCTCAGGCCCCCGGCGGAGGGAATGTTCCATAGAACAGAGGAGCATGGCCCACAGGGAGCCCTCCCTGGGACCTGCTTGAGTAAGGGCAAAGGACTTAAGTCTCCATTGTAATACTGTACGGTAGACCTTTGGGAGACGGGAGCCAGAGAAGACTCAGCGGGCTGTATTCCGGCAGGGAGGGGGGAAAGCAGGAGAATCTGGGAGAGTGGGTGGGGTGAGTCCCTTTGCCAGAGGTGGGAGGCAGGCAGGCCAAATTGAGGTGGTGGGGCTCTTAGCACATCCCACATGCCGTGTCCTGCCGTTGTGCTGGGAAAGTTCAGAGGCCTGGCTTGGCTTCTTGTCGCTTAGTGATTAACCACAGCAGAGCCAAGACGCGTCAGAAGGCAGTACTGATCGCGTCCAGCAGGCTGTGCCTTCAAGTGTGGAGCAATGACTCTGTGTTGACGCACCCATTTGGCAGCTGTCAGCCGAGTGCCCCGTTACACCAGGCCTCCTGAGCACTGGGGGCGCGGAGACACCAGGCAGCTCCCGCCCCATACCAGCCACTCCCGTGTCTCCAGGGTCGTTTCATTTTGAGCAGCACCGTCTCCTGATGGTCCCGCTAAGATATTAACTGCTAAACGCACCCCAGGTCATTCAGCGAAGCAACTTCTGGCCATAATTTTGCCCTGTTCCAAGAAGGTTTTGCAGGGCAAAGGAATGGAGGAGAGAGTAGCTCTGATGCCCGCCGGTTTGGGTTTGAATCCCGACTCTACCGCTTATCCCTGCCTTTGGACAAGGTGCTTTAACCTCTGTGGTAATTACAGCTCCTGGACCTCAGAGGGTTGTTGTAAGGATGAAATGAGATGGGAGAACATCCTAGTACAGGTGCTTAGTACATGTTAATTAAATGTTACTGCAGTTAGTATTTATTTAGATCTAAGTAGATGAGGCAAATAGAAAGTGGTGGCGGGGGGGGGACCTGGGGTTGAGGGTAGTGTGTGTCTGCCAGTGGTGCCTGGAGGTTGTCCAGAGGTTCCTGATGTCCAGAGAAAGAGGGGAGGATAGATCAGGAAGGCAGAGTGACTGCCAATGGGCAGGAGGTTTTCTTTGGGGGTGATGGAAACGTTCATGAATTAGATAGCAGTGGGGATCACGCAGTGTGGTGAGTATATTGAAAGCTGCTGAGTTGCGTGCTCTAAAATAATGAGTTTTATGGTATGCAAATTAGATCTCTGTTTTTGAAAATCCAGCTGATAGGCCACCAGTCCTTGGGGCGCCTGGGTGGCTCAGTTGGTTAAGCATCCAACTTTTGGTTTCAGCTCAGGTCGTGATCTCAGGGTCCTGGGATGGAGTCCCGAGTCAGGCTTCACGCCAAACAGGGCATCTGCTTGAGATTCTCTCCATCTGCCTCTTCCCCTGCTCATGCCCTCCCTCCCTCTCTCTCTCTCTCTCTCTCTCTCAAATAAATCTTTTTTTTTTAAAGATTTTATTTTTTTATTTGACAGAGGGAGAGAGGCAGGCGGGTGGGGGGGAGGGAAGCAGGCTCGCCGCTGAGCAGGGAGCCCGATGCGGGACTCGATCCCAAGACCCTGAGATCATGACCTGAGCCGAAGGCAGTGGCTTAACCCACTGAGCCACCCAGGCGCCCTAAATAAATCTTTAAAAAAAGAAATAGGCCATGAGTCCTTGAGCAGCTGGACTCCCGCTGGTCCTGCCCCAGGCTGCCCGTCACCTCAAGCTAGTTGTGCACACCTGCAGCGGCCGCATGTCTCCGAGCTCCCTCACATTCCTTAGCCCTCTTGAGAGGGAGTGACATGTGTCACTTCTGGCCCGAAGCATTTAAGAGTGGGGGCTGGTCCCTCTCGCAGTCTTCCTCCCATCCCACAACCCAGACTTTATACATTGAGGTCGTGGAGTCATGTGGAAAGAGCTGCTTGCACTACTGAGTCCCCTCATGGGAGCCAAAAGCCGAGCAGAGTCACCTGGCCCTCACCAGATGCTGTGTCACATTAGGCGGTGAGCTCCTCCTCAGGGCATGTGTGGGTGTCAGAGGAAGACACCTTTCCCCGGTAAGGAGGCCTAGAGAGCTGCCTCCTTGCCCCTCCCGTGGGTGTGCTGTGTGATGTGCCGCCTCTCTCCCAGCAGGAAGCCACAGCAGGTGCAGTGGAAGCCGTGGCTTTCAGGACCCGTGCGGGGGCGCCTGGCTGTGGCCCAGTACACAGTACACAGCAGCTGACCTGGCAACATCTGTTCAAGTGTGGATTCAACTCTCAGGCTTGGGAGCACTCTGGGTGACCTCGTATCCCAGGTGACAGCACAGGGTAACGTCAGCCCGGCACCAGAAGATTCTGTTTTCCTACCCTCAAAGAGAACGTGATCAGGGCAGTAAGGAACTGTTACTAGGTAATGGTTAAGTGCCGACAGTCAGTCCTGTAAATGGTATGATCATTGTGGGTGCTTTTATAGACATCACGCGATGGTCCTCTATCATTTGATTATTACAGACTTGCTCATGTTGTTGTGAGTTTTTAATAACCCTGCTCCCCAAACCTCGTGGCTTACCAGCAAGTCCATAGACACAGATCATGGAAATGACCTCACTACACATTTGATCTGATATGCCACATGGCTGAAGGTCAAGGTGAAGCATGGGCAGAGCTGGGGGTTCCACATAGCACTGTCTGAGGCCTCAGCCCAATGGCAGTCTTGCCTGACCTCTGGGCAATATTGGCCTGCCGGGAAGGGGATGCCCACGTCTCCTTCACAGTCTCTCAGAACCCCGGCTTCCTGTCTGCTCGTAGACAGGATGGTGGGTTGTGAAGCCGCTTTGCGGACGAAAAGGCGGCCTGCTGCCCGAGACCTGCTCTGGGATGTGGAGCTGTTGCCCAGAGCCGCTTACGTGGCTCCCTGGTCCTCACTGCCCTAGCGCACTGAGGTGTTGCTGGATGGCACAGCCTACTGCTGGCCCAGCCTAGGGTGACCCAGCCTTGGGCCAGCCCCGGCATCATGACCTGACCTGAAGCAGACACATCACCAACTGAGCCACCAGGGCGCCCCTGAGCTGTAACTCTTGATCCTAAGTTGTTCTTGATCAGGTGAGAGAAGGAGATGGGGATGAAAGGAACCTTCCTTCAAGGCAGGTGCTGCTTCCTGCCGTCACCGAGCACGTGTAGGAAGGAGCAGGGGCAGATTTTATGAAGGAAGCGGCACGTGAGTTCATCCTTGAAGACACAGCTTTGGTGGCTACCATAGAAAAGGGAAGAACATTTTTAGGAGGAAGAGCAGTGAAGCAAAAAGAGGCAGCAGTGTGTAAGGTGTGTCTAGGGAAGCCGATGGGAAGGCCTTGCAGTAAGGATGCCGCAGGGTTATTTTTTTCAACACTTTATCTTTTTTTAAAGATTTTATTTGACAGAGAGAGAGAGAGAGAGAGAGAGAGAGAGAGAGAGAGGGAGATTACAAGTAGGCAGAGAGGCAGGCAGAGAGAGAGGAGGAGGCAGGCTCCCCGCCAAGCAGGGAGCCTGATGTGGGGCTCGATCTCAGGACTCTGAGATCATGACCTTGGCCGAAGGCAGAGGCTTAACCCACTGAGCCACCCAGGTGCCCCTCAACACTTTATTTTTAACCAATTTTTGACTTACAGAGAAGTTGCCAAAATGGTACAAAATGAGTTTCCTTTTATTTTTCACCTGGCTTCCCTTGGTGTTAATGTCTTTTAAAATCATAATACAGTTACCAAGAATAGGAAATTAACATTAGTATGGTATTATTAACTATAAACCAGGGGTGGGCAAACCTTTTCTTTTTTTCTTTTTCTTTCTTTAAAGATTTATTTATTTGAGAGAGAGAGAGAGTAAGTGATAAAAGGAGCAGGGGGAGGGGCAGAAGCAGGCTCCCTGCTCTGCAGGGAGCCCAAGCTGGGGCTCCATCCTGGGACTCCAGGATCATGACCTGAGGCATTCAGGTGCTTCTGGGCAAACTTTTTCTGTCAAGAGCCAGAAAGTAAATACTTTAGGTTTCGTGGGTTGTAAGATGTGTGTCACAACTCCCCAACTCTGGTGTTTTAGCAAGAAAGTCATTGTAGGTCATCTGTAAATGACTATGACTGTATTCTAATAAAACTTTATTTTCAAAAGTAGCCAGCAGCCTGGGTCAATACTTGACCATAATTTGCCAATCCCTGAACTAAACAATATCTCTTATTAGAATTTTACTAGTTGTTTTTCCACTGAAGTCTTCCTTATGTCCTAGGGTCCTGTCCAAAGTCCTGCCTTGCACCTAGTTGTCTTACCTCCTTAGTCTCTTCCCATCTGTGACAGTCCCTGCACCTGTCCTCACCTTGTTATCTTATAGAACACACCCCAGTTAGGATTTGTCTTGTGTTTGGAGGGAGGTTATGCATCTGTGGCAAGAAAACCATAAAGATGGTGCCATGTCCTTCTGAGTACATTGTCTCAGGTGGTTCATTACTAGTGATGTCTACCTTGATCTCTTGGTTGGGTTGGTGTCTGCAGGGCTTCTTCTCTGCAAAGCTATTGTTTTCCTCTTTGTAGGCAATAAGTATCTTGGGAGAGAGAACTTTGAGACTGTGCAAATTGTGTTTCTCCCGGGACTTTTGCCCACTAATTTTAGCACATCTACTAGTAGGTCTCATCCACAATCATTCTTATTGTGGATCTAATGGCAATTCCGTATTTCCCTCTTTCCTCCTGCATTTATTAGTTGGAATTCTGTGAGGAAGAGATGTGTCTTCTCTCCTGTTGCTGTATTTATTTGATTATTTATATCAGTATGGAGTCACAGCTATTTATTTATTCTACTGTTCAAAACCCAGTACTCCACTAGCTGGCGGTGAACATTCCAAAGAGGAAAAATTGAGAGAACAGCCCCATTTACAATAGCATCAAAAAGAATCAAATACTTGGGAACAAATTTAAACAAGGAGAGGCTGAAGACTTCCGCTAGAAACTACAAAATGTTGTTGGAAGAAAATAAAAAAGACAAATAAATGGAAAGACATTTTGTGTTCATGGACACACTGGAAGCCATAATTCATTAAAATGGCATTACACCCTCAAAACAGAACACAGATTCAGTGCAATTTGTAGTGCTATTATAAGGATAAACTGATAGGTGAATGGAATAGAATTGAAATCCAGAACCTCATTCTTACATATATGGTTAAGTGATTTTTGACAAGAGTACCAAGGCCATTCGATAAAGAGAAATACCCTTTTCAACAAATGGTGCTGGGACAACTAGATATCCACATGCAAGAATGAAGCTGGACCCTTTACCTTACTTTACACCATATAGCAAAATGAACTCAGGGTGGATCAAAGACCTAAACAAATGTCAGAGATAAGCCTATAAAACTCTTAGGAGAAAACATAGAGGTGAATCTGAATGAGCTTGGACTTGGCAGTGGTTTCTCAGATATGACACCGGAATCATACACAACAAAAGAAAAAGTAGATAAATTGGACTGTTTTGAGCTGAATGTGTGCCCCTAGTATTCATCTGTTGAAATCTTAACCTTTAATGTGATGGTGTTAGGTGGGGCTTTGGGGAAGTAATCAGGTTATGAGGGTGGAACCCTCATGAATGGGATTAGTACCCTTATAAGAAGGGACAGCAGAAGGGTGTGCCTGGGTGGCTCAGTTGGTTAAGCAGCTAACTCTTGATTATGGCTCAGGTCATGATCTCAGGGTCCTGGGATAGAGCTCCACATCAGGGTCCCACTCAGTGGGGAGTCTGCTTGAGGATCCTCTCTCTCCTTCTGCCCCTCCCCCAGTGACCCTCTAAAATAAATAAATCTTAAAAAAAAAAAGTGACAGGAGGGCTTGCTTCCTCTTTCTGCTTCCTGTCATGTGCAAATATGAGAAAGTAGCTATCTACAAGCCAGGCAGCAGGCTCTCACGAGACCCTGGCCCTACTGGTGCCTTGATCTGGATTCCCCAGCCTCCAGAACTGTGAGAAATAAGTGCTTCTTGTTTAAGCTGCCCAGTCTAGGATCTTTGTGACAGCAACCTGTGCTAAGACATGGACTTCATAAAAATTAAAAAATTTGATGCATCAAAGGACCCTATCAAGAAAGTGAAAGGACAACTCACATAATGGGGAGAAGTATTTGCAAATTATATATCGGATAAAGTTCAAGTATCTAGCATATGTAAAGAACAGCCATAACTCAACAACAACAAGAAAACAACCCAAGTGAAAAATGAGCAAAGGACCTGAATAGATATTTTTCCAAAGAAGATACACAAATGGCCACAAGCATATGAAAAGATTCTCAACATCATTTGTGATTCTCAACATCATTGTTTGTTAGACAAAGGCAGATCTAAAGCACAGTGAGATACCACATCACACCCACTAGCATGGCTGTTTAAAACAAAAGCTAAACCAGAAAGTAACTGATGTTGGTGGGAACATGGAGAAATTGGAACCCTTGTATGTTGCTGATAGGAATGCGAAGTGGTGCATCCATTGGGGAAAACAGCGTGGTAATCTCTCTGTATGTTAAACTTAGCATGAACGCATGACCCAGCAATTCCACATTCAGTTATATACCCAGAGAACTGAGGACAGGCACTCAGACCAGTGCTTCTTTGTGAATGCAGCAGCATTATTTGTGATAGCCAAAAAAGTGAAAACAACCCAAATTCCATCATCTAAGGAATTAATAAGTAAAGTGTGGTAGATCTGTACCTCGGAATAGTATTCAGCCATAAACAGGAACAAATGGCTGACGCCTGCTATAATATGCTGAACCTTGAACACATGATGCTCAGTGAAAGAAGCTGGCCACAAATGATCTGCTGATAGTAGGATTCCATTCATGTGAAATGTTTGTAATAAGCATATTCATGGAGACAGACATATTAGAGGTTGCCAGGGGCTGAACAATGGGGATTGATTGTTTCTTGGGAACTGTGTTTCCTTTGGGGTGACGAAAAACTTCCATAGGTGATGGTTGTTACATCAGTTTGAATATACTCAATTCCACTATGCTGTATACTTTAAGATGGCAAATTTTAGGTTATGTGTATTTTGTCACAATTAAAAAAAAAATAACCTTAGAGATGACTTACAACCCCACTCCCCCAATCCAAGAACATTATTTGGGTGCTTAAATTAGCTATGGCTAATTGCTTTAGCCATCGGGACCTCCTTTGGGATGTCTCCTGTTTCAAGCCCTGTGTTTCCTTGAGCTTTTCCTTAATTTATGCCACTGTGAGATGTTCCAGGCTCATCTTTTGTTTCCCACACACCAGCCCTGGAACCAGCTATTTCTTTAAGAAACTCTTGTTCCTTTTTTTGGAAAGTGGTCTTTAGAAACCAAAATGTGGGTGCTCAGGGACAGTGCTGATTTTCACTCTGATCTGCCCCAGAGAATAGGAATGGGAGGGACAGTAATCCAACGTTCTTGGCACGTCTGCAGTTTCCCCAATGTTACTCTCCCATTGCCCTGTTGGAGTTCTCTGTGGTGGTGATACTCCACTTTAGCTAGGAAAGTGGCCATGGGAAATTGACATTTGCCCAAAGTCCTAGAATCGTTAAGTGGCAGGGCAATTTTGAACTGACTTTTTTTTTTTTTTTCCCTGAAGCTGTGAGCCCACTTTCCCTTCAGGCCCTTCCAGATGCTCTTCCCCCCACCTTTCTATGACCTGCCATTTTGTGCCTCCCTCCGTTCAAGAAGCCACTTGGACTCAGCAGCCTCATCTAGCTGTGAGCTGGCACTGGCCATCTGTACTGTTCGTTCTGGCAAGGAAGTAGCTGCCATGTGTCTCTCTTCATAGGAAGGGCAGAGAACATTCCCTGACTTAGTCTATCTTCACTTGTCTGGCGGGCACGGTGCTGGGCACATAGCATATATGAGGGATGTAGGAGATCTGCTCTTTAGTATGAGTGGAATGTTTCACCTCAAGGCAGTTTTACCTTTGACCCTTGTCTTCAGTGTCCTCAACCATCAGTGTTTCTGTGATACTTCACAGAATGTTTCTGCAAGTATCATTTGTGCAAAAGCCAGTCAAGGACTGACAGCCCATCTTGTTGGCCAGGTCTTGGTGAGGCGAAATGGTTTACCAAGATGGTGGGAAAACCAGTACCCAAATTTGGTTCCCCGATCTCCTGCCAAGTCCCAAACCCTTTTCATTATGTCCCTCTGCCCATTTGGCTACTAATACTGTTTTATAATCCAGTGGACTAGAGAGAAATCAGAGCAAAGGCTGGGGCTGTTTTGCTCCCCTCAATGTTATGGTCCTTTCTCTAGAACCATTTCTAGCCAGAAAAGTCATGAGTTTAGTAGAAGCTCAAATATTACTTTTGGAAAGTAACCTTGGTTTCCTTTGCTGTGACAGAATATAGGAATCCCAGAGTCAGCAGATGATGCAGAAGTAGTTATTCCCTTTAGGGGATCCTTGGAATGGGGGCATTTGAAATTTTGACATAATACTATCATTGTGGAGGAATATGTAAAAGGTTGGTAGGTTTTGTCTTCCTGCTAAATAATACAGGCTATTCATCACGCCAGAAAACAGGTGAAGTGGAATAAAGGTGCCATCAGTTTCCATTCTGGCTGGTGGAAGTTTGCAAACACTGAGCTAACCTTATCTACGGATGGTAGAAAAATTGGGCCAGAGGGGCACTGGGCTTGGCAGGGGTTCTGAGCCGGAAGAGCTGTTGCAGTACCTTGTAGAATGGAGGCCTTCTGGGCTCTTCTGTGTCTGCCCTTCGCTAGGCATTGTCTTCTGTCCCCCTCACAGTAGCCTCTGGGGCCTTTGTCCCCTCCCTGCCCCTTTAGTTAGAGGGACTTGTACTGCATCGGCTATAAAGTGACTGGGCCTAGACATAAATTAAGGCTTTCCTATTGGAAGTCAAGCTGAGCTGAACAAGGATGGGTGAAAGACCTACGTGGGAATTCGCCCTGCGCTGTTGGCCCAGGGGCAAAGGTTGAAGGAGGGGAGCTGGTCCCTCCAGTTCCAGCTCAGCTGGAGGCAAATCTCTGGGCAAGCCTTCTGGTAGGTGAATGGCAGAATTGGACAGATTCTGGGAGCTCTAGACCTCAGAGTGCAGAGCTTACTTTCTCCTCAGTAAAGGTTGGGTTTCTCCAGATTTTATTCTCTAAACTCTTAAGGAAACCGAAGAGCTTCTGGGAGTCACCTAGACTGGCTTCCAGGGGCCACAGCCTAAGTATTCTGCCATCAGTATACATTCTCATAGCTTGAGCACATCCGGTATGCTAGGCACAGAATAGGTGTTCTTGTCTTGGTTACGCAGGATTCACCCTGCACATATCTTTGTTTTTCATAATTCTGCCAACAGCCCTGTGAGATAGGTAATCACGTCCCCATTTTATAAAGGAAGAAACTGAAGCTCAGAGAAGCTTTGAGATTTGTGTGTGTGTGTGTATGTGTGTGATATTGTCATGACGTAAGGAGTTTAAACTTACCTGTTTCCAGACACAAGTGGTGGACATGATTATTGAAATGTGCTTCCCCAAGACTCCAGTTCTCCCTCCCCGTGTCACCCAGCCCTGCCTTAACAGTCTCCCCCACCCCACCCGCCCCACCCCTCCCTGGGAAGGGCTCAGGGGGCCCGAGGACCAGCAAGTGGTGAGTGGAGTGCTAAGCATGGAACTTCTATGTCCCTAAGCTGTGATCCTTGGGTTGATGTGTGATTGTGACCCTGGGCCAGCACCGCCCCGCGCACGCCTTTCCCACTTTCCACCACTGGGGGATCTTACTTCCCAGGAATGGTTTCCATCGCTGAGGAGCCCTGTCTGGTCTGCACATCTGTCTTTCCAGTTTCTTCCCTCTGCTCGCCCTTCTGGGGCACAGGTGTCATGGCTTCCCCAGAGTGCTTACTAATTCTGGTACTTAGGGTTTGTTTTTTACTTCTTTTCCTCCCAGGCTTCTATGAGCCTGGTGCTTTGTAAAGTTGCTCCCTTTGCTCCAGGTCAGCAGGGGGTCTCGTGGAGGGAAAGTGCCAGAAAAATGATGAAAATAAATAGCTTTTTGGACATAATTTAATAGCCTTAAAATATTTATTCCTTTTGATTCAGAGCTATTTCTAAGATATATTCGGAAACTCCATTCTAAGGAAGAAGTCAGAGGTGCACAAAGATTTGTCTTGAAAAGCTATCAGTCGTGATTATCACGGCATTGTTTACAATGGTGACAATATCCAGCAAGTGACTTGTATGTTCATACACTAAGAGAACATTTGAGAATTGATAATGTTCACAATTTCATACGTGAAAACAGGACAAAATTATATGTAGTATAAAACCCATAATGGTAAAAATGAATTTATAATATACATATTAAAATAAATTGGTAGAACAGGGGTGCCTGGCTGGCTCAGTCAGTGAAGCATGTGACTCTTGATCTGAGAGTTGTGAGTTTGAGCCCCATGTGGGGTGTAGAGATTACTTAAAAATTAAATTTGTAAAGAAAATACCAAAACAACAAAAAACTAGTAGAAGAAAAACAGTACATGTTTGGGTTACATTCTTTTACTTCATGTTTTTAAAGTTAGCATATTTTTTATGTATTTTGTTTTAAAGATTTTATTTAGTTGAGAGAGAGGGCGAGAACAAGCAGGGAGGGGCAGAGGGAGAGGGAGAAGCAGACTTCCCCATGAGCAGGAAGCTGGACACGGGGCTTGATCCCAGGACCCTGAGATCATGACCTGAGGTGAAGTCAGACGTTTAATCAACTGAGCCACCCAGGTGCCCCTGATCATGTATATTTTTAACTTGTTTTATTGTGAAATAGTTTCACATTTACAGAAAAGTTGCAAAAATCGTGAATTCTTGAATACTCTTTACTCCGTTTCCCCAAATATTAACATTTTGCCATGTTTGTTTTATCATTCTATCTCTCTGTGTATATATATATATATATATATATATTTCTTAAATATTTTTTTCTCTGATCTACTTGAGAGTAGTTACGATTAGGGTGTTCACTTACCCCTAAGTACTTCAGTGTTTACTTTCTAAAATTCAAGGACGTTTTCTTTTTAAAGATTTTATTTATTTATTTATTTGACACAGAGAGAGATCAGATCACAAGTAGGCAGAGAGGCAGGCAGAGAGAGAGGGGGAAGCAGGATCCCGATGCGGGCCTCGATCCCAGGACCCTGAGATCATGACCTGAGCTGAAGGCAGAGGCTTTAACCCACTGAGCCACCCAGGCGCCCCAAGGACGTTTTCTTACAGAACCATAGTACAGTATGTACCAGGAAATTCACATCGATACACTGTTTTTCTGAATGTGGAGTTTATTCATATTTGCCATTCATGTCTTTTATAGCAAAAGAAAAATCTTTTTCTTCCTTTTTCTTTTCCTGGCCCAAGGTTGCATTTAACTGTAACCACTCTTCTGTGCCCTGAAGCAAGTCACTATTTCTTTATCATATTTGCCCTTGACATCTTCCAAAAAGTCAGGCCATCACTTGTAGTATGTCCCCTAGAGTGGATTTTTCTTCTGATAAGACAATGATAAGATCGTGTATTTTTGGCAAAATATCACAGAAATGGCGTTGTGTCCTTCAGAATAGTAGGTGGTAGGCAACGTCACTGAGCCAGGATTAGAACTGTTACCTTTGATCACTTAATGTCAGCCTGGTTGTCCTCTGTAAAGTGTTGTTTTTCCGTATGCAATCAGTAAACTTCTCATCAGACTTTGACCTTCAAGTTGTAGCACTCACGATCCTTGCCTGAAACCATTATCACTGTAGAGGTTACCAGTTGGTGATTTTCTGAGTCTTTCATTTTATTAGTTGGTATTCTGCTGTAACGAAGAACTTTATTTTCTTTTTTTTTTTAAGATTTTATTTATTTATTTGACAGAGACAGATCACAGGTAGGCAGAGAGGCAGGCAGAGGGAGAGGGAGAAGCAAGCTCCCTGCTGAGCAGAGACACCCGCCCCCCCCCCACGCGGGGCTCAATCCCAGGACCCTGAGATCGTGACCTGAGCTGAAGGCAGAGGCTTAACCCACTGAGCCACCCAGGCGCCCCATGAAGAACTTTCTTTATTCGTCTGTTTTTCGATTCATGTATGTAGTCATATCAGTATTGACTTGTATGCTATCCTTCTGTCCTCATGGTTCTAATCTGTCACTCTGGGGTTTATTTCGGTGGTCACAGGGTCCCAGATTTGGCTAGTGGGGACCCATTGCCTGTCATTCTTTGAGCCCTTCTTTCCTCATTGGCACAGCAAAGCGATCCAGGCTCAGTCACTGCTTTTCCTGCCCTAGTTCTGGAGTCTCCCGATCCTCAAAGGAGCCCTGGTTCCTTCTGATGGAGAACAGTGTTTAGAAACCAGGATCTGGGAGCTAGGTAGGAAATACACCTCCCACGAACACATGTCCTTGTGCATTCACACCTCCCGTTCCAGCGTACACCGCATTCTCCCTTCCTTTTCTCTCTCTCTCCACATTTGTGGCTCCCTTCTTTGGTGGCTAGAAACCCAGCTGCTGTGTATTTATTTTGAGTTTCTGAGTAATACGTGAATACCGTGACTACCAGCCATCTCTTTAGACAAGGACAAAGCAGAGGGCCCTTGAGACACCCGCCACCCCACTCATATTGTACACACTCCCTCGAGGAAGTCACTGTGTGTCTCTTTCTTGGAGAAATTTGTACTTTTTATTTCATTAATAATCTCATCAGGAGAAAATAACTTCTTTTTATTCAGTATGTTCTGGCAGTCTTTCAGTGAGAGTACTTTTTTTTTTTAAGATTTATTCATTCATTTGAGAGAGGGAAGGCATGTTGGTGGGGGGAAGAGGCAGAGCGAGAGAATCTCAAACAGACTCCCTGCTGACCACAGAGCCTGATGTGGGGCACGATCCCAGGACCCCGGGATCACAGCCTGAGCCGAAATCAGGAGTCAGCCTCTTAACCACCCAGGCGCCCCTCCACCTACTTATCTTTTAACCGCTGCATAGCATTCTGTTGTTTGGAATTGTAAACCTAAGCAAGTTGGGGCCCTTCCTGGCAGTGCTGTGTGGAATGCACCTGTGGTCCCAGTGAGAGGCACAGCCCGAGAAGAGAATCACTGCACCCTGAGGACTAGGCACTTGTTTCCCCTGAGAAAACAGCTTTAAAATAGTCTTCTGGAGTGCCTCGGTGGCTCAGTTGGTTAAGCGACTGCCTTCGACCCAGGTCATAATCCTGGGGTCCCGGGGTCGAGTCCTGCATTGGGCTCCCTGCACAGCAGGGAGTCTGCTCCTCCCTCTGACCCTCCCCTCTCTCATCCTCTCTCTCTCAAATGAATAAATAAAATCTTAAAAAAATAAAAATAAAAGTCTTCTGATGACATAAATAGCACACGCTCAAGATTTGAAAACCAAGCAAATAATATATTAAAAAGAAAACGAGAAGAAAATTAAAAATCTCCCCTCAGGATACTGTGTGTGTGACAATCCTCTCACATATGATTTTATGCACACACATCCATATTTTTCCATCACTGGGGCCAGAGGACATGCGCAGTTGTGTTATGGACGCGCCCTTAACACTATGGTGTAACTTACAGTACAGTGTGCAATTGTGGAAATTCTTACATGAATAGCCTCTCTGCAGCTTTTCCCCAGAGCAACATACTACCTGTCGTCCGGCATGCCAGCAGCTTCCCTAGTGTCTCCCATTCATGACCCTTACCCCACAAGCATACTGGCCCATCGCCTTTCTTTGTCTGGTTTTGGTATCAGGGTAATACAGGCCTCATAAAACAAGCGGGGTGGGCTTCTGTCCTCTTTTCTGGAGGAATTTGTATGGAGCTGGTGTCAGGTCTTCCTCAGATGTTTGGTAGACTGTGTCCGTGAAGCTCTCTGCTCCTGGAGTCACTTCCAGTACAGGTTTTAACTACTAATCTGAGTTCTGTTAGAGGGTTTTTTCTCTTGGGTGAGCTCTGGTGGTTTATGTCTATCAAAAAATTTTTCCACGTTATCAAAGTTATGAAACTTTGGTGCTGGGCGCCTGGGTGGCTCAGTGGGTTAAAGCCTCTGCCTTCAGCTCAGGTCATGATCTCAGGGTCCAGGGATCGAGGCCCGCATCGGGCTCTCTGCTCAGCAGGGAGCCTGCTTCCTCCTCTCTCTCTGCCAGCCTCTCTGTCTACTTGTGATATCTCTCTCTCTCTGTGTCAAATAAATAAATAAAATCTTTAAAAAAATTTTTTTAATTAAAAAAACAAAGAAAGAAAAGAAACAGTGCTAAGTTGGTTATAATTTCCCATGTTATATTTGTAATCTGGGTAGAATCTAACACTTTTCTGCACTTTCGTTCCCTGGATTGGCAATTTTCGCCATCTTTTCTTTTTTCACTCATCAGTCCGCCTGGAGGTTGGTCCTATTTGAGAGCAACATTTTGTATCAAGAGTTCTAAAAATTCAAGTCTCCTTAAGAATTCAAGGATTTTTTTTTTATCAGAAGAGAAAAGCTGTTTCAAGATGTTTTTCTTACTATTTAGAGTGGACATTGGGTGGACCTCAGAAAAACAGACCCACATTTTTAATTCAGGCTCCACCACTTGCCAGTCGTGTGGCCTCAGACTGACCATGTAAGCCCGTTGGAGCTCTGATTCAGTGGCTAGAAGGAGGTAACAGTAACTTCTGGGTCATCTGAGCCATGAAGGGGCACCCCACAAGCATCAGGCCTAGCGCCTGCTTGTGATGGGCGCCCATGCTGCCAGTCACGAGCAAAGTGGGAAATAGGGAACAGCCTGGAGAGCCCTGTTGCCTTCCTCCTCTCCCCTGGTGCAAGTACTTCTTCCCCTCTGTCCCCATGGCACTCTGTGATTTGATTTTTGCAGCATTGCTCACGTTGGATCGCAGTGTAATGTTTCTTTGATCAGCTTGTGAACTTCTGCACTGTGGGAAAGGTTTTCCTCATCTTTTCTCCTTTGTGCCCGTGTATATTTAAGTGATCAAACCTATTTTCATGAATGAAGAACAGGGAATGAAGTAAACAACGATACAATAAATCAGTAGCAGCCAAAGAGGACGTCATTATAAAGGACCCTCCAGCAACACGGAAAAATGTTTCACATAAAATAGAATACAGCTGACCCTTGAACAACTCGGGCTTGAACTGCACAGGTCCACTTCTGCGTGGATTGTTGGCAATACATATACACACAGTACTGTAAATATAGTCCCTCTTCCTTATGATTTTTTATTATTTATTTATTAAGATTTTATTTATTTGACAGAGAGAGAGAGACTGCCAGAGAGGGGACACAAGCAGGGGTAGTGGGAGAGGGAGAAGCAGACTTCCCACTAAGCAGGGAGCCTGATGTGGGGCTCAGTCCAGGGACTCCAGGATCATGACCTGAGCCGAGGGCAGATGCTTAACTGACTGAGCCAGCCAGGGGTTGGCTACCCCCACTCCTTTTTTTAAGACAGAGAGCGAGAGTCTTAAGCAGACTCCATGCTCATGCAGAGCCCAACACAGGACTCGATCTCATGACCCTGAGATCATGACCTGAGCTGAAATCAAGGGTTGGTTGTTTAAGTGACTGAGCCACTCAGGCATCCTTTCCTTGTGATTTCCTTATGATTTTCTTAATGATGTTTTATAGCTTATGTGACTGTAAAAGATATAGTATAGAATTCATAGAAGGTACAAATAATGTTAATTGACTATTTCTGTTATTGGTAAGGCTTCCATTCAACAGTAGGCGTGTAGTAGTAACATTTTGGGGGACTCAGAAGTGATACATGGATTTCTGACTGTGCAGGACGTTGGTTGCCCCTAACCCCCATGTTGTTCAAGGGTCAAGGTTCAACTGTACATTTTATCTGCTTTTTGTATGCACGTATGTATATGTGTATATGTGATATATTTACGTGTGGAGGAAATGAAGGGAAAATCCAGAGAGAAAACAGCTGTGTGGCTTTTACCCTTTAACACAGAGCATTTGAGCAGGGGGAGGCTAGGATGGGAGGCGGCGAGGTCCCCGTGGCTGGAGGCTGTCAGGCAAAGTCTGAAATTCCTGGGCACAAATGCTCCTTGCAGCCGGGGGGTGTGGAGTCCGGAATTCCTTTTCCTCTCCGTCACGGTTTACAGATTCCCAGACTTCCCCCTCGCCGCCAGAGGAGCAGGGGAAGGACCATCCAGGAGCAGCGTCTTGTGTCTGTGCAGACCGAGGTGGGTGGGAACAGGTGCATGTGGATGGGGCGCTGCTGTGCCTGGGGGGGCGGGAGCCTCACTGACCTGGAGGTGGGTCCCCGTTAAAGCTGAAAGCCCCGCTCTGTGTGAAGCACACACTGTTCTTGGGACTTTTTTTTTTTTTTTAATCCAGAGAGTCAGGACGTTCCCCCTTCCTGCCTTTTTCAGAGCTCTGTTCTGAGCCTCCCTGTTTCTCTTCCTCTTTCCTGAGTCCCTGGGCTGTGCCGTGGGATCCCCTATCACTGTGTTGTTTGCCTCTGCTTTCTGGAGCTCTTGTTGATCGTGAACTAGAACTCTGTGTGTGTGTGTGTGTGTGTGTGTGTGTGTGTGTGTGTGTGTGTGCGCGCGCGCGCGCGTTTGTGTGTTTCAAAGGGTTCAGTGAAAGAGACTCTGTAACCAGTATTTATTAACTCAGGTCAGGGACTTGGGCTTCCCCCCTGTCCCCGGCCTGTCACCAACCTCAGCCAGCCCAGTTTAATGAACATACACTTGGTTGGTGTGCATTGCCAGCTCCTGGGGAGGCAGGCGCACTCTCTGTCATTAAGTTACCCAGTCTTCTGTTGACACATCTCCTGTGCTGGGGGCCCTGCCTCACAAGCAGCTCATTCTGTCTTCAGACACCTTTGTTACAAAGTTTCCTTGGACAGTGTGTAAATCTCCATCCTCCATGACCACGGCTGACTTCTGCCCTCAGGGCCCTGCCCATCCTGTTTTCTGACTACCCGAAGAAGGCATGGGCCTGTTGCCTCTGAATCTTCTTGTCTTTAGGGTAAACCTCTCCAGTTCCTGTACTGTTTCTCATGTGGCATATTTTGGGGACTCTTTCTGATTGTGTTCGAGTCCGTCTTTGATGCTAAGTGTGGAGCCCTTCTGTAACTCTGTTCATGAGCCCTCAGTGTTTGGGGAGGCCATCCTGGCATTGGCCCATCCCATTCCCATTTCTGTAAAACGTGGGGGAGGGTCATTGGCCTTGCTGAGGCTTGCTGCTTGAATATGCCCTGCTTGGCAGGGGGGGGTGGTTCTCATCAGCCTATCACTTCTTATGCTTGCTCATGCTCTAGAGGCAGAGCAAACTTCAGAACTGTTCTGCCCAGAACTCGTGTAAACCAAGACAAGACCTCCAGCTTCCTGGGTTTCACTTTTCCTCATCTGTAGTCAAAATTAACTTGAGGCAGAGAGGTAGTCAGGAGGACGAACTGGTGTGAACTTGTGTTAGAAAAAGCCAGTTCTTTCTCCAGTGTCTCATTTTCTGTGACATTGCTGCCATTGTGACATAGCACTCCTAACCCCAAATGTGGGGCGGGGGGTTCCCCACAACAATGAGTCTGTGGCACCAACTGGGTACCCTACCGTTTAACTCAATTCTGACCCTGTCTGCCTGGAGCTGGTGTCAGATTGAGAGCTCTTGTCCCACGGGGCTGCTCCCCGCAGTTCAGGTGCTGGTCACACGTCCAGGTGCTCACCTATGCTTCTGACCAATCAGCAGTAAATGGGGGTTCCCACAGCACTCTCCTCAGGTTCAGTTAACTTGCTAGAGCAGCTCACATGACTCAGGGAAGCACTTACATTTACCGGCTTATTAAAGGACACAATAAAGGATACAGATGAACAACCAGATGAAGAAGTATGCAGGGCGAGGTCTGGGAGAGGGCCTGAGTGCAGGAGCTTCTGTCCTTGTGGAGTTGGGGGGCATCGCCCTACTGGTATGTGGATGCATTCACCAGTCTGGATGCTCTCTGAATGCTGAACTGTCAGGATCTTTGCCCATATATTGTCCTGTGCTAACTTTTAATAGTGTTGCTAACAGTTTTTGTGTTGCCCACAAAAAGCCCTGGAGTATTTGCTAAGGGTGTAGGGGAGCTGTGGGTGTGCCCCACTTGGAGCTCAGGCCAGGGGTCTGCAGCCCCAGAGGGGGTGGTAGAAACCAGCCCATGTGGCTCTCCATGCCAGCTTCAGTTCCAGTGATCTGCTCCTGTGAGGCTTGGTCAGCTCAATTTGTGCTGAGTGATGCTGGCTCTGCTGCCTGCTTCTTGCCAAGTCATGCTTTCACATGTCCGGTTTTCCCGACTTCCTTCCTCTTTTACATCATTGCATCAGACACAGTGCCAGTCATATGTCTCCAGGTCACACCCACAGGCCCTGTTATGTGGCTGGGGCCACTTATTATCTTCTGTGGAACATTGGCCTGGCATGCCCTGGGCTTGGATGCCTTGGTCAAGGCCTCGTGATTGTACTGACCTGGTGGATGGAGGCAGTGTTGTCCGGGTTCCCACCTATGACATAGTTGTAATCATGCCACATCCCCTCCCTGGCTCCCCAGGGCCCAAAGACCTCAGACATGTAGAGGGCTCCTGGGCCCTTTGCACACTGGTCTCAGTGTATTTCAGAAGGCTCCTCTCTTACCGAACACCCTTGTACCCACACATACAAATGCCATTGTACCACACTTGGATCATACCAGATTCTATCACCTCTGCTCTTCCACAGTCCAGCCCTTTGTACTTCCCCTGACTTCTCTTATCTTCCTTATCTGGCTGGTGAACCTGGGTCATTTTTCGTGACTCAGCTCAGATGTTAGTCCCTGGGTGCCCCATCTTGTCTTCCCCTTTCTCAGAGTCTGATTTTTCCCCAAGGCATTGTACTTGCTGGGACATGACTGTGAATGACAACAGTGAGTTGGCACCCTCCATCCCCCACCCGCATGGTGGCTCTCTGATAAAAGAGAGCGTGTAAGTAAGATTCAGAATGTAACAGCATTATTCCCAGAATGTCTAGAATACAATCACAAATCACTCACCATAGTACAAACTAGGAAAATTTCAACTTGAATGAGAAAAAACAGTCAACACACACCAACATCATTGGTGACATTGATGCTGGAATCATACAAGATGTAAAGAAGAGCCAAACAGACATCTTAGAACTGAAAAACACCACAGTGAAAATTGAAAGCTCTGTGGATGGCTGCATCGTAGAATGGTGAAGTCAGAGGACTTGAAGATAGAATAGCAGAATTACCTATTCAATGGAGAGCAACAGAGAGAAGCTAGACAGAATGAAAAAAAAGTGAACTGAGCCTCAGGGACTTGAGGGACCAGTCACAAAACACGTTTATGTCATTGTATTCCCAGGAAAGGAGAGAGGGTGGGCTGAAAGGTATTTATAGAAGAAACAACGGCTGTAAGTCCTCAAACCTACAGATTCAGGAAGTCGAATGAACTCTAAAAATGATAAATCCAAAGATACCCACACCAGCTCTATCTCGGTTTGAAAGATAAACTTTGTGGGCATGCTAGCTAGAGAGGAATCTGTTCCACGGCTCTCTTGAGCACTGCTCTTTATCGGCTGCCTTGTGGAGGGCCCTTCCCCTGAGAAGCTCCCTGTCTCTGGAGGATAAGCTATCAGGTACAAGCAGACTTGGCTCCCTTAAGGGGTTTTCCCTCATCTTGAAACCACTAATCGTTGGCAGAGGTTTGTGAACTTGAGTAGATGTTTTTCCCAATGCAGCTGGGAGTGGACGCCACGAAGTCCCAGTGACTGTTTGCCACTGGTGACTTGCATACCGAAGGGGCCAGCTAAATCACTTGGTCAGGCTTCTTCCCTCCTTGTCACTGCTTCGGTGACCAGCTCACTCCAGTGTCAGTGCCAGGTTGTTTGATCAGTCTTGTTTACTGATCAGAAATTGTGTACAGGGGGCCCCTGGGTTGCTCAGTCAGTTAAGCCGCTACCTTCGGCTCGGGTCATGATCTCGGGGTCCTGGGATCGAGTCCTGCGTCGGGCTCCCTGCTTGGCGGGACACTCTTGTCAGGCAGGAGCACATCCAGAATGTTCTCATCAGAATAGTTCAGACAGCGGAGGAGAGTGATTTTATACCAGACCAGCAGAGGTGTCTCAGGACAGACTCCCAGAGGCTCCTAATTTACCAACGTGGCGGAAGTGCTGTCAGTCAAACCCCTGTGGAGCATATACCAGCTCGCGTTGCTTCCCACGTTTAACATGAGGTCATGCTGCCTTCCCCTGGATGGCTCGTGTCTTTGCCAAGCTGGGTTTTCAGTGGTTGTTTGGACCTAACTACTTCGTAAATGGAGCTGTTAGGTGTTTCAGTGGGCCTAGGGATACCAGGGACATTTTGCTGAGATGCCAGGGGCTCCATGAACTCAGAAATTTCAGCCCCATCTGCCCTCGTGGATTACCCCCATGGGCACATCACCAGCCCAGATTTCTCTTCAGTCTGCTTGTTTTGGGTTACCGGTTCATGCCAATTTTACGTTCCATGTGTCATAACATATTCATTGACTCCTTCCATCCATGCCGTGGGGAATTAGCGAGCATTAGATGGTGTGCCAAGCTCCATGCCAGGAAAATAAGACCCATGGGAGTGACGGTTGAGCTGAGGCCGTCAGACCCCAGGTCTGAAGCAGGAAGCAATGAGAGGAAAAGCAGCTCAGGCACATGTAAAGGCACTGGGGCAGGTGTGCAGAGGCTCAGGCTGGAGCTGCAATGTGAAACAGTGGCTCGGTATGAGAATCATGGGTTAACAGCTTGTTCACGGCTTCAGCCCTAGGCATGCTGCTCCTGTCTTAGTATGGAAAGCGTAGGGGTAAGGATGCTCCTTGACTTCCTTTTTGCCAGGCCTCTCTTTCCACCATGTGCCAGGCACAGAGGTTCCTACAACACTGTTCTTCTTTCAGGAGCTCATAGTGTGTGGGGGCGAGACCCGTGTCCAGTAAGTCATCCTACTGAGACACTTCCCTCCCCTGGGAAGCTGGGCCCCCTTTCTAGTTTTCACCCGGTGAGCCTTCCGTTCCCCACGGTAGAAGGTGGCCTTGACAAAATGATCACCAGGTCCTTTCTACTGCTCCTCTGTGTCTCTTGTCTGAAGTTTTATGCCTCGCAGTCAAAGCTGCTGGGGACCTTCTCAGTGCTTTTGAGACCCCTGAGTGCTGGCACTGTCTCTTGTTCTGGTGGGGCCTCAGGGCTGGACCCCAGCCCTGGCTTGCTGCAGGGAGTCAGCATCCCAACGGGCAGTGCCTGGGCGTTTCCACAACGTGCGAGAATGCGTGGGGGCCTTACTCAGAGCTTGAGGAGAGTGGCCTGGATGCTGAAGGAAGCCGTAAGTGCAGGTATCAGAGACAGAGCCAGAATGAAGAATAGTGAGCGTAGCCTCACAGACTGGTAATGACGTATCTGTGTTGTGCTTTGCGGGGTATAAAACCATTCGGTAATTTGTGTGCCAGGCATTGCCTACCTACCCCCTCTACAATCACATGTTAATTTATTCAACGAGTGGATGTTAGCCCTTCATCATGTCAGGCTGTGAACAGAGTGGAGTCCCTGCTTGTGTGCACTGACCCTGCAGTCAGGGAGATGGCCAGTGGGAAGGATGTATGACATAATGCCAGATAGTGATCTGTGCCGTGAGTGGGCTTGGGGAGGGAGAAGGACCAGAAACTATATTGAGGAAGAATCTCTCTGAGGTCTTGATATGCGAGCTGAGACCTGAATGAAGTGGGGGGAGAGGACCCTAAAGACACTAAAGGAACAGAGTCCAGGCCATGGCATTGACATGTGCAAAGGCCCTGGGGCAGGAGCAGACCTGGAGGCTTGAGGGGTAGCAGGGAGGCCAGTGTGATTGGTGAGGGGCCAGACCCTGTGGAGCCTAGAGGCTGGCTAAGGCCTTTAGATTTTGTGCTAAGTAGACATGAAGCCATCTGAGGGTTTGCTTAGGGACACGATGTGGCTTACTTTTTAAAAGACTCCTTCCAGCTACTCTTTGGAACTGGCCTCTTAGGAGTCTGCAGCAGTGGCCTGGGTGGCTGGAACCAAATGTGGGACATGTGGGACTATGTGGATCCCCTGCCTTCCAGCACCCCGTCCCTGCAGGGACGCCCAAGGACCAGCTTTTCCAGGTGGTGTGGGCAGCTCGCATATGTGTCAGAAAACGGTCACCGGTCATTTCGCTTCATGGCCGTGAGTCTCCCCTCAGTAAAGTAAGGGGGCTGGGTGACCTGAGCTGGAGGGAGAAGGGTAGTGGGACAGGGAGCGGACATTGGCTGACTGCTGCTACATGAGGGATAGCGGCCGGGCACTCTCCTGTGTTGGCCAGGCCCCGAGGGTCTGTGTGGCATGACTCTGTGGGCCGGGTCCTCTCCCTCCATGGTTCTTTTTTTTTCTTTTTTCTTTTTTAAGATTTTATTTATTTATTTGACAGAAAGAGATCACAAGTAGGCAGAGAGGCAGGCAGAGGGAGAGGGGGAAGCAGACTCCCCGCCGAGCAGGGAGCCCGACGCAGGACTCGATCCCAGGACCCCGAGATCATGACCCAAGCCGAAGGTAGAGGCTTAACCTACTGAGCCACCCAGGTGCCCTCCCTCCATGGTTCTGTGAGAGCTTGACACACAGAGGCTTGTGGCTGTGCCAGACGACACTGGCAGGGTTGGCTAGAAAGATGTGCTGAATGAACATTGACTAAACATTCGACGTGCTGGAGTTCATCAATATAAATAGTGGGCTCTAGAGTTAAATTTGTCCTGTAGCTTCAGGTAGCAAAGAGGGTGCATTGAGATTATCACAGGGACTCAGCTGTTTGAAAAGCACCCTGGGAAAATGAGGCTTGAGGGTCCCCTCCGAGTGGGCTGGGGCCCTTGGATGCCAGGGCAGCTGTGGGGAGCTGGGCCTGGCATCTCCCAGAGGCAGGGACAGTGAGTGGAAGTGAGACATGAGGCAATCTCCCAGGCCTGAGCTGCTGAGCTATGACTGAGGCTTTCCCCACTGAGGCTGGGAGCCATGGCTGTGGTGGAGGCAGCCCGCGTGGTAACAGCGGGGATTGCAAAATGAAGTGACGTGCCTCGCGGAGCGTAGGCCAGCCTCACCAAATGTAGAAGTGCACTGCTGGGCTTGTAGGTGCTCCCCGCTGACCTTTGCGGACTCAGATCTGCTTCCCTGCCAGCTGTCAGTAGTGGAAGCCCCAGCTGGGCATCTTTCGAGGGAACGAGCAAGGTTGGGGGGTGGGGGTCCTCAGTGGTCCCCAGGACTCCCTGAACTCAGAAAAGCTCTGTTACCCCTGTTATGGTATATTATGGTGGGGTACAGACTGAACCCAGCAATGGAAGAGGCTCCTCAGGGCTGAATCCAGGAGAAACCAGGCACGAACTTCCAGCCATCCTTGGCCTCTAGAGTCATGGGGGCTCAGCACTCCCAGCAGCCGTGCCTGGCCACACATATGACGTGTTACCCACCAGGGGAGCTCACTGCTGCCTCCGTGTGCAGGGCTTGTGCTGGGAGTCAGCCTTGTAGGCGTGGAGCGCCGCGTCTCTAACCTTGTCTGCTGGGTCTCCAGCACCCCGGAGGTCAAACCCATACAATGTGATTCAGAGCCTTAGGTGTTCATCCTGAATGACATGGTTAGAGTAAATCATGCATGTGGCCCAAGGCCTCAGGTATACAGAGACACTCACCAGGCGCCATATTCCCTGGCTCAGAAGGGAATTTCCCGCGAGCCCTCCAAGGGCCTGTCCTGAAGGCCTTCGGAAGGGGCAGAGTTTGGGGCAGCCCATGCCTGTTGCATAGCTGGGGAAAAGATTTGCCTCGGAGTGGCCCCCACTCTCATGTGGAACCAACCGTTCCAAGCACTTGTGGGGCCGGAGGGTGCTCGATGGTACCGGGAATCTGTGGCTTCATTCTGTGTTGCCAGTGGGCCCAGTCTCAGCTCCAGCAGCAGGACCCACGTGGACACCACAGGGCTATGTGCTACTTGAGTTTTGGTCCAAGGCTGTAGCTGTGTCTTGGAGGGGCCAGTGGCCATGTGTGGGGCCAGTAGCTCCTGCCCCCGGTGCTTTGCCTGTTGCTGCACCCCACCCCCACCTTGGGGCCTACAACCCCAGCTGAAGCTTCTGGGCCTCAAGGGTGCTCCCCCACAGGCCTCAGGCAAACCCTGCTTCTCCCCACTGACCCCTGTCCTTTCTCCCTGCAGTTTCCTGTCAACATGGGGGACTCCAACATGGATGCCAGTGCCACCGTGTCTGAGACTGTGGCTGAAGAAGTGTCTCTTCTCAGCATGACAGACATGATTCTGTTTTCCCTCATCGTGGGCCTCCTTACCTACTGGTTCCTCTTCAGAAAGAAAAAAGAAGAAATCCCGGAGTTCACCAAAATTCAACCAGTGTAAGTGACCCTACTCAGGATTCCCCTCTCGGCTTTCCAGAACTCGTCCGTCAGTTCCGGTGGGGCCCTGTCTGTGGGCCCAGGTCAGGAGGGAGCCAGGCGACAGAGGTGCGAGCTTCTTAGCAGCACTTTGGGTCGAATTGCACGGGTGGTGCCTTACCAGTGGCCTGACTTCGGCTCTCTCTCAACCCCTTGTGTGTCCACAGCTCACGGGGGGCTCATGAGGTTCTTTTCGGGTCTGTTTCTTGTTCTCCTTTCTTGATGTAACCTCCCAGGGACCATTCAGAGTAGAAGGCCCTGTTCCACAGGTAGCTCATCTGAGGCTCGGCGGCACAAAAGGTCATCAGAGCCACAGCTGGCACCCACTTAGTATTTCCCTCCGGGCCCGTGATCTCGTCGCTGGAAGCGATGGGGCGGGGAGGTGCCGTTTGCACAGAGCCACACACGGAGATGCAGACAATTGCCTTTCGGTCCCGTGGCCTTGCTGACGTGGGCAGGATCGCGCTTCAGCACCACGGTGTCTTTATCACTGGACGCTTGTCAAGGTCCCTTGTCAGACAAAGAGGGCAGCCTCAAGCTTAGAGCTCCGGGGGTGACAGCAGAGGCGGAGAGCTGTTTTCCTCCTCTCCACGAGACCCACACTGAACATTTCGGTGCCCAGTTGTGTGGGGAGTTGTCTCCCAGCTGCGGGACCCCGCCAGGTGTGACACTGCCTGCCTGGAGTTATTGTGGGATCCCCCAACCCCCCCCCACACACACACACCATCTCAGACACTGGTTGCAAGTCCCAGCGTCATCAGCTATAAATCAGAAGTTGCCAGAACCCCCTGCTCAGGTTTGAGTCATTGGCTAGAGCGGCTCACTGAGCTCAGGAGAGCAGTCTACTTACTAGGTTATGGGTTTATTATAAAGGATGTAAGTCAGGAACAGCCAGAGGGAAGAGGTGCAGGGGGCAAGGCATGGGGGGGGTGGGCTGCTGTGCTTCATGCCCTCCCTGGGGGCGCCACCCTCCCAGCACCCCCAAGGAAGTGCTCAGCACCCAGGAACCCAGAGCTCTCCAAACCCGTGCCCTCGGGTATTTACGGAGGCGCCATTGCATCAGTGCAGGTGTGACTGATGAAATCCTTTGCCTTTGGGGAATCATTCACCTCCTGCTCCTCTCCCCTCCCCAGAGGTCAGTGGTGGGCCTGAAAGTTCAAGCCCTCTGATCACATGGTTGGGTCACCTGCCAACCGGCCCGTCCTTAGGGGCTTTCCAGAAATCTCTTCCTTAACATGAACTCCTGTGTGGCTGAAGGGGACTGGTTCTGAAGAAATGGTGCACCTTTGTTGTTCTTATCACTTAGGAAATGTCGAGGGTTTTAGGAGCTCTGTGCCAGAGAGGGTCCAAAGACGGAATATGTTAATTATCATAAGTCACAATGTCACAGACAGTGTCCAGCTTGATTTTACTTGTAACATTCCTTTCTTTTAACCAGTGTTTACTGATTTTTTTTTTAACCTTCCATAAAGCTTTCTTGGAAGAAGGTTAAAGTAAAAAGATTAGTTGAAAGAAAGTATTAAGGAAGAGTGCAATTGGTTTTTGGATTTAAAAGAATGACAGTGTGACAAAGTGATGAAACCACTGTTCCCCCCAAGGCTGAATTCCAAATCATTCCTATAACCAAGTCACTTTGACACATTTCCTGTTGCCTGTGTTATACCCAAACTCTGACCCCAGAGGCCTGCAGGCAGTTTTGGGGGGCCCTCAGGGGGCGCCCCGAGCCCTACCCAGAGCTGGTCTTTGGTTCAGGCCCTGGGGCCACACTACAGCCAGAATACTGCAGGCTGGGTACTCGGTCCCATGGGCTCCTCACTCCCTGTTCCAGTTATGACTGTTGCCTCTCTCGGAGAAGTTACAGCCTTCAAACATCACAGCCGATACTTAGAGAACATAGTCCTTGTACCACGGACAGGACAGTAGTTTTCCATTTTTGAAAAGCTCAGCAAATATCCCCCGAGCCCCCACTCTGCCCCAGGTAGCCTCGAACAAAACAGGGGAAGTCCTGGTGTTCATTGAGCTCGCAGTCTGTCGCTGGGCAGGGCCTGGCCAAGACCCTTCCTTCACCTGCCTCAGTTTTCCCCTCTGCTGAATGGAGGCAATGGCCCCATCTGCCGGGGCTCGTGTGGGCATTAGGTGAGGTGACAGTGATGTCACCTAGTGTGTTCCTGGCGCTGGTGGCTGTCACGTGTGTCAGAGTGTATTTTGTGTTGAGCCCTGCGCTGGGCGCTGCAAGAAGACGAAGGTGGCGTTTGCATGGAAGGAAATGTGCAGTCGGGACGTTGGGGTGTGCTTTGTAGAAATGCTTGAGGAAACGCGTTCACATGCATTGTCCAGTCAGGGCCTCTGCCATGGCCCCGCGTGCCGGGCAGGCTGCAGGAACTCTAAGAAAGAGCGACCCAGCAGGTGTGCTGAGGGAGGTGAGGTTGAGCAGGTTCTAGAAGGCGCTGTCACGCCCCGAGGCTTGGAGGGCTCAAAGAGGGCCAGAGGCAGGACGAACAGACCAGCCAGCGAGTAGGACTCCAGCCTCTTGCGCGGTGGCTGGCCCACATGCCTTCCTGGCATGGAAGGTATTTTGGGGGACAAATGCGTGGTACACAAGGTAAGGGACCAGTGACCAGGTCCCCATTTCCGGTGGCCCTGAGTTTGCTGGTCTATAAAGTGGAGGTGTCCCCTGCACACCCGGACCCCGAGTGAGGACATGGGTGTGCCGTGGGAGCACGTGGAGCTACCGTCCTCTCCGGCACCCCTCCGGCCTTGCAAGATGGACCTGAAATAAAACCTCTAGACCGGGGGTGCTGGTGGCTTGTTGAGTCTGTGTCTTTGCCAGGGAGGGAAACTGGATGTCCCTCCTGGTGATGGCGAGGTTCCGGCTTCTCCACGGTGTGTCTGCCGCTGCACAGCGCCTCTTGTCCCTGAATGTACCGTGCGGAAGCTGCCTGGGGCCAGGTTGCAGGGGCCCTTCCTAGGGCAGTGGGTCTGGGCCCCAGAGCTGGGTGACGAAGGTTCGAGTCCTGCCTCTACCTCCTAGTAGTCGTGCGATGTTTCTTATGACTTAATCTTTACAAGTCCTTGCCCTTGGCTCTTAATAGAGGTCATAACCGTCCTTATCTCCTGGATGGTGAAACTGAACCTCTCTAGTCGCAGTCATTGGTGAGCACTCAGCCCAGGTCCAGGTGCAGATGGCCGTGGCCCTGCCCCCAGATGGCGTGTGTCATTATCTTTATCCTTACTGTTAGTACCCTGTCCAGTCTCACCAGAGCCCTTCATGGGCTCACCCCACTTTGCAGGTGAGCATATTGAGACCCAGTGACCAAGGACCCAGGTCACCTGACTTACAGGGAGCCGAGCTGGCTGTCAGGCCAGACCTGCAGACCCCACAAGCCACGCCTCCCCTCCCACGCAATGCCCTCGGCCTCTTAAGATTGTGCCGGTGCCCTATTTTACGCCTGAGAAAACAGACTCCAAGAGGTCACTCGGCTGGCACCCTGGGGCCAAAAGCCTGGCCCTCCTGCTCTAAACCCCGTGCCTCTGTCCCTGACCACTTTGCTCCCCAGCCAGCTCAGGCAGTCTCTGCCACAGCACAGAGCCTCCATGGCCACCAGCTCAGTGGGGAGTCCACAGGGCTTAGCGTGGGGACTGTGCATGGCCCCGGTCTGCGTGGCTAGCATGGGGTGGGGCCGGGGGTGTGGACGAGGCAGAGCCTGACCAGCAGGGCTCCACGTGGGCTGCATGGGCGATGGAATGGGGATCTATGAAGGGCCATCAGGAGGCGGGTGGAGGGGGTGATCCAGGAAGCAGGCCTGAGAGAGATGATGAGGCCAGAGAAGGGAGTCCTGGGGCTAGCACAGCGAAGGTACAGTTGGTGGAACACGGGGACCTGGGTGTGAAGAGCTGGGAGGGCCAGGGGGGTCTGTGCAAGGCAGCCGCTCAAAGCAGGCTTGGGGATTGGGGAGACTGAGGAAGCCTCTGGGAGGAACTAGGCAGGGCAAGGGAGCTGAGCAAAACCCAAAGTTAAGAGATTTGGACCCTTTGCAAGCAGCGGGGGATGGGGAGACCAGAGAGGAAAGAGGCCAGGCTGCTAGAAGGAAGACCATGGCTTTTTTTTTTTTTTTTTTTAAATAGGCTCTTGTTTTTTATGTTAAGGCTGAGAGTGAGCTGTGGTTAGCTCTCCAACCACACTCTATAACCGCCGCTCCTTTGTCTGTCTGGTGCCCTTGGCCAGCGGTGGGCAGAGATGAGGAGCAGGAGACCAGGGAGGTCAGTTCTGGAGGGACTGCCTTGTTTCTGTGCATCACCTTTCCGCTGAAGTGTATGTAACACTCGCGGTTTGATGGACGTGTCACCAGAATGGCCCCCGCGTCGTCTGTCAGAGCACACACTCTGCGGTGTATGTGGTGTTCTCCGGTCTCATTCCGTGTTCTGTTCTGTGAATGACTGTAATCTCTTCATTCTGATAATGACAGACATTCCGACGGTTTCCAGTCCGGAGAACACTTACGAACAGTACTGCCATGAACATTCTAGTGGGCACGCTAGGTTCCCGTACGGACATCGTTCTATTCCGTGTGTGCCGTGACGTGGAGCTGGCGAGTCGTGGGGAAGGTTTAGGTTCAGCTCTAGTGGATCCTGCTAAACCATTTTCCAACGTGTTTGTCCCGGTGTCCGGCCCTCCACCAGCATGTCCATCCTCACACTTGCTTTGTTAACTTTGTTATCGTAGCCATTCCAACAGGCATGTGGCGGCATCCTGTCTGGATTGGCATTTCTCTGAAGACCCATGATCTTGTCGTATGTTTTACCGGCCATTTAGAAACCTTTGGTGAAGGGCCGTTCAAGACTTTGCCCGTTTCTCCTACTGGGTTATCCACCCCGTTGATTTGTCAGGATTCTTTATATTCTAGATACGAGGCCTTTGTTAGATAAACAGACTGCAGATATTGCCTCCTTAGCCTCATACTCAACGTTTTTTGCTGATCAGAAGGGCTTGACTTACTTACACTTAGTCCAATTCCTCAGTCTTTCAGTTGACCTTAAACCTTTACGGCTGATGTTTTTCTGTCCAGGTTAAGAATTCTTAACTTATCCCGGGGACATAAAGATGTTCTTTTTATGTTTTTTTCTAAAAGCTTCCTTGATGGAGTGGAGGGGGGTGGGAGGCATGGGGTGGTGGACACTGGGGAGGGTATGTGCCGTGGGGAGTGCTGTGAATTGTGTAAGACTGATGATTCACAGACCTGTACCCCTGAAGCAAATAATACGTTATATGTTTATTAAAAAATTTATATGTACTGCATACAGTTGGATCACTCAGTTTTAGCCCATTATTTAAAAAAATAAAAACTTGGTCATCTCTAAAAAAAAAAAAAAAAACCAAAAAACAAAAAACCAAAACTTCCTTGAGGGGCACCTTTCAGGGTTCTTAGGATGGCTCAGTCATTTAAGCATCTGACTCTTGGTTTCGGCTCAGGTCATGATCTCCAGGTCCTGAGTTCAAGCTCCATGCTCAGCAGGGCATCTGCTTCTCCCTCTCCCTCTGCCCCTCCCGCTGCTCGTGCACTCTTCTTTCTCTCTCTAAAAGAATAAATAAATCTTTTTTTTAAAAAAAAGCTTCCTTCAGTTTAGCTTTTATTTATTTTTTAAAGATTTTATCCGTTGATTTGAGAGAGAGAAAGAGAGGGAGGGAGGGAGAGAAAGCACAAGCAGGGGGAAGGGCAGAGGGAGAAGTAGACTCCCCACTGGGCAGGGAGCCTGATGGGAGGCTTGGGGTTCAGTCCCAGGACCCTGAGATCATGACCTGAGCCAAAGGCAGTTGCTTAACCAACTGAGCCACCCAGGCGTCCCTTTGGTATAGCTTTTAAACTTAGACCTCCATCCAGCTGACATTGACTTGACATTGGCCGGTTGCATGTGGCACTTCAAGGTTCATTTCGCCCCCACCCCCACCCTCGCGGGCATCCATCCACTGGACCCAGCACCAGATATTGAGAAAGGCCCTCGTCTTCCACGGTCCTTCAGCGCCACTGTTGACATCAATCAGATAACCGTGATTGACCCATGAAATGCAGGTCATTTTCTAGACTGTTCTGTCCCTTTGATCTGCTTTTTTGTCCCTTCATCAATACCGCACTATTCTATATTCTGTGATTTTGAAGTCACTCTCAACTTTATATCTGGCAAGCCACATCCTCCAGCTTTGTTCTTTTAGGATTCTTTTGACTTCTTTGGTCCCTTGACATTTCCGTGTAGTAACGAACTCATTAATGTCCACCAAAACCAAAGAGGGACTAAAACCAGCCCTGCTGGGGTTTTAGTCGGGATTGCATCGTGTCTGTAAATTAACTGGCACCTCATAATATGGAGGCTTCTGGTCCTCAAACACGGTTGTATGCCCTGGGGAGGCCTTTTGAACCGTTTTAATAGCAATTAAAGGCTTGTTAAAGAGAGCAGCAGCGCGTTCTTCTAATGATGCTGGTAATAACCCCGAAGTCCTCTTCCCGATCCACTCCCACTTAGTCCTCAGCCTTCACCTGGCTTGTGCCCCTGGACAGAACATTCCAGTGTGGCTCCAGGTCAAGGACTCCGGCTCCAGGTCACAGGAGTCTGAAGCCCCAGGGGCCCCCGCTGCCCCTGCTTTGCTCACGCATTAAACACAGCACTCCGCATGGGACACCTGTCTTGTCGGATGGGCACTTGTATTTTTGCCTCCCCTGGTGCAGAGAGGGCACCCCACCCCTGTGTGGGACCCTCGCGTGGAACATTCAGAGAATGGCTGTTACTAATGCTAAGCCTGCTCCTGGGGTGGACTGGCCCACAGGCTGGCCTTCACTTCCTCGGGAGTTTTAGATCTTTATATTAGAACATTGTTTTAAATTAGAACATTTAGGGGCTCCTGGCTGGTTCAGTCAGTTAAGTGTCCGACTCTTGATTTTGACTCAGGTCATGATCTCGGGATCATGAGATGGAGCCCCGAGTCAGACTCCATGCTGGGCGTGGAACCTGCTTAAGATTCTCTCTCTCCCTGTCCCTCTGCCCCTGCCCCCACCAAAATAAATAAATAAATTAGAACATTGAAAGGTTGGCACATAAAACCCAGACTTATAGCTTCTCTTAAAAAGAGAAATCAGAGGAGTGGTGGGGCCGAACGGGGTCACCCTTGTAGGGGGCCTGCACCCCATCCCCACCCAGGCCGCTGGCTCTTCTTCTGCTCTGCTCTTCTGCTCTGCTGGAGGTGAGGAGTGCCGTGGAGCCCCCACACATTCCTCGGCTTCATGCCTGGCACCTGAGAGAGCTTTAAAGAAAAACAAAGCTTTTTATTGTGGAACATTTCAAAGAAACCCTAAAGCACAGAGAGCGGAAGAGTGAACTTGAGCACCAGCACCGACCACCGGGCGTAAACAGCCCTCCACGCGTATGGAGTCATGTTTCTTCCCCTCCCCACTGCTGCTGGCTTATCTGAGAGCCTCCGTATTTCATAAGTAGTCATGCCATCTGGGTGAAATCTGAATAAAGGAATCATTATTTCGTAGCAGGTCATAGAGCTCTTTCCTATGAAATTATGTGAAATGTGAAAATAGTTCAGCCTTCTAAAATCCAAGGACCCCCCTGTTTGAACATAGCTTGGGGCTGTCCTCAGCCCGGAAAGCCAGCCGCAAGCTCCCGGGTCCTCAGACTCTCAGTAGCATTTGTTCATAGTTCCTGATTAACTGACAGATTTTTTTTTTTAACACTTTTTAAAAAAATTCTGGATCTAAGCAAAACGGCGGCTGATAAATCTTGTAAGTCTCTCTCTTGGGGGCTCAGGTATGTCCGGGTATAATTTACACGTAGCAAAACATGCCTTTTTAAAGTATACAGTTCGGGGCTGGGTGGCTCAGTCAGTTACGTGTCCGACTCTTGATCTCAGCTTCCGGCTTGATCTTAGGGTTGTGAGTTCAAACCCCGCGTACAGTTTGATGCGCTCTGCCAGAGGTATGTGGTTGGATAGCCAGTGTTCCGGTCAAGACATATGACATTCTCCATTCCCAGAATTCCGTGTCCCTTTGCAGTGAACACCTACCCACCCCCACCTCGAGTGACCGTGATCTTATTTCTGTCCCTGTGGTTTTGCCTTTTCCTAAATGTCTTGCGAGTGGAATGACGTAGCTACAGCCTTTCGTGCCTGGCTTTTCCTCCTTAACGTGACAGGAAGTCTCTCACTGGAAGGGCTCCCCCTCCATCCCTGGTGTCTCCCTGCAGCACTTTTGTTCCAGAAACCAGACCGTTGGTTTCAGTTTCCCACAGTCTGGATTTTGCTGATGGCATCCCACTGGGGCTTGCTTCTGAAAAGCCAGAAAGGAGCTCATTTTCCTGTGTGACCTTCATCTGGGAGCTTGCTCTCAACTGAAGGGTTGGGAAAGCCAGGAGTCAAGGCCGATGGCATCACGTCCATCCATGGACAGTGAGCTCTTCCATGTCTGCCTCGGGGTCGCTCTCTCCAGAGAGAGGTGCTGGGCTCTGCTGAGCGTGAAGACGTACACAAGAGGCAGGCACAGGGAGAGGCCTCCGTGGACGTGGAGGGCGGGCCCAAAGCCTCCCTCCGTCAGGGGAAGTGGTGGGAGAAGGGGCTCGGGTATCACGCCGCCCCCCCGTGAGCGCAGGGCAGGACTGGGCTGTCCACCACCCCTGACCGTGAAGGACTTCACTGCCTCTCCTTCCTCCCTGTCCCCTGAGGAGATCGGAGTGGTTTTGCCATTTGATCGAGAGCCTGCAGCCCTGAAGGTGGCCTGTCTGCCAGGCTGGGCGTCCGTGGACCTCTGGACCGTGCCGGGCCTCCCCAGGGCTCCGTCTCTGTGCCCGCCGGTGTCCTCAGGTGCTCCCGTGCATTTGGGAGCGATGCGCGTTTCCAGAGGCTGTGGGAATGCAGAAGAGGACGTGGGAATGCGTCACCCCTCCCCTTGGTGGGAGTGTCAGGATTGAGGCACCCCGAGACTGAGTCTGGGGAGCTAAGTAGAAAGCGGGCTCTGGCATTGACAGGCGGGCGCTGCCAAGGGCCCGCAGCACGGATGCAGCGGGGCTCGCAGAGCAGAAGTGTGTGCGGAAGCTCAGGGCGAGCACCGGCAGGGCAGCTCTGGGAGGGGCGTCCCCGGGGGAGGGCACCAAGGGAGTCCGTTGTCAGGAAGGGAGTCGAGGGTCACTGAGGGAACTGGGGGCCACCATCTGGGGGTCTGCAGGGCTGGAAGGGCGAAGCCGGCACGCTGCCCCGTGCTGCTGGGAAAGCAGGCCACCTGGGCCACGCATGGCCGGTGTAGAGTCCTGATCCGCGTGATGGTGACTCCTTACTGAAGGCTGTATGGGAGGATGTCCCTGAGGGAAACAGCAGCCCCCTTGAGGCTCAGAGTACCCCAAGTGATGAGGGCTGAAGATCCCTAAAGATCCCTGGAAAGGGCCGTGAAGGGCTCTCAGAGCGTGCCCGGGGATTCCGGTGAGCTGTGCTCGGCCCCACAGGCTGGGATGGGGGGAGGCAGCCTGCTCTGCTCATGGGGCATTGTGACCTGCCACGGCTCTGGGCTTTCATGGCCTGGAGTTGGCTTCCTGCTCCCCTCCCCCCACCCTACCCCAATCCTTGCTGTCCTTGGCTGTGAAATGGGGATAGAAATCCTTACCCACTTGGTAGGGTAGGGAGGCTTAAATAAAATACAATATAGAGCTCCTTGAATCCTAGCTGGCATACAGTAGGCACTCAATAAGTCAGAGTTCCCATTCTGTGTTTTGGCCTTGACCCATGGCCTCCCACAGGCCAGAGGCCGGCTGTGGCAGGGGGCACCGTCTCCCCTGGGCACACCCCTGCTGGTCTTCTTTTTCCTTTAGGTGAGGGAGCTGCTGGGTCATATGGAAGCCCCAGCAAATCACTTTGTTTTCACCCAGGGTAACCCCTAACCCACGGGGCCCGGGGATCGCTCTGCCTGTGGTTGACAAATCTGGGCCCGCTTTGTGGAGCCCGAGCCAGCCAGCCTGCCCCCGGCTCTGCCTGGTGTGGCGCTCACCCCTCTCTGGTTGCGGGCGCCTGGCCCCCGGGGAGCAGAGAACCTGCCCCCACATCGGGCTCCTGAGGGCATCCGGTCCCCAGCAGCTGCCCCCTGTGTCGCCAAAGGCAGGGAAAGTCTCAGGAGGAATCCACTCCGCAGAGAACTGCACTCGAGTTGGGAGTCTTGTGAACTCCTGTGCGCCTTGCCCGGGACTGGAGACCAAATGAATCACGCCGGGACGGCCGGGTTCATCTCTTTCCAAGTGACTCAGTGCCTTCATCCCCCCTCCCTTCGTCCCCCCCACATGGCGGCCTGCAGCTGACTTCTGAGACCCGAACCAGAGTGACTCCTGCTCCCAATTTAGGAGTGGAAGCCCTAATTGGACCCGCGTGGTCTCTGGGCGCCGAGCCTGGGCCGATCCACTGGCTCTTTGTACTCGGGGGGCCCCTCAGGAGGAGACGTCTCAGCAGCGAGTGGGGGGCCTGCCGTGTGGGGGGCCTGCCCCCCGGGGACGTGGGCCCGGTGTCAGGGGCTCCGCGGCCCACAGTTCTTTTGTGGCGAGGAAGACGGGAACCAGAGCTAATTTAATACGGTCCTGACTGCGCCCTGGCAGCAGGATCGATGCGGCTTCCTTTGTGGAGAGCCGGCCTTGCCATAGCAACGTGCGCAGCCGCCTTCCAGGGGCTAGAAGGGCTGTATTCAGCCTCAGGACTTGCTTTTTCTTTTTCTTTTTTTTTAATTGGGCAAGGGGGAGGAAGTAGGGAGAAAGGGCTCTGATATAAACAGTTACCAAGGAGACCCGAGTCGGGGTTGGAAGGGTTTTCTCCTTCCCTCGGTCCATACAGGAGGAGGGGGTGTGCGCCCCGACGCAGGGGATCACGGGAGGTCCCGGGCTGGAGTGGCGAGTCCACCCCGTGGGGACGGATGCAGGCAGCGGCTCGGCAGAGGCCGCGGCGGGGCCGGGGTGTCCGGGGCACTCTCCGAGGTCACGGCCCGTCTGCCAGCCCCGCCACCACCGCAGAGGGATGGACAGGGCCCGCGTTCCTGGCCGCTGGCTCCCTGCCTGTTTCCGGGAGCCAGCCGGAGCCTGCCTTCTCCCTTAAATCCTGGGGTCGGGAGAGAAGCCATGGGGTGCGCGTACTCCTCTCCGCGGGACGAGCCCACCCTGAGAAGGTCAGTTTGGGATGTGTCTGTGCGCCAGCGCGCCTCGGGAGGGGGGCCCCTGCCTGGGCAGGCTCGCCATGGAGGCGCGAGGAGGGCGCCCCGTAGAGCTGACCGGCAGTCGGGCGGTCCCCCTGGGGGGCGCACCAGGTTCATGGGACCACCGGTCTCTTGGGTTCCAGTTTGCACGCTGCGTTCCCTGCTTCCGAAGGAAGGGATTTGGACTGGAACCCAGCAAGGCCCCAGTTGCCAGCTCCCCGACCTAGGAAAGGGGGGGCTCCGGGTGCACAGCCCGGTGTGGAGCTGTCCGGCGGGGTCGGGCCGGTTGAGGGCGCTCCGGTGTGGCCCCACATGGACGGAGCAGGTGAGCTCTGCCGCCCTGAGCCTAGCAGCCGGGCTTTGCGGGGGGCCGGGTGGGGGGCAGGCTCTGCTGCTCCCTGGGGCCATGTGTAACCGGTGGGAACATCAGCAAACTGCACCAAGCTGTGTCAGGGCGGTGACTAGAGACACCGGGTCCTCCCGAGTCTCCTCAGCTTTCCCTTTCTCCCCGTGCAGCACGGCTGCCCCAGATCTCTGGAAGCCACCCCCGGAGCCCAGGGGAGAGGGTGGGAGTGTTCCTGCTTTCCCAGGGCTGAAGCTACTGGAGGAGCCCGTGCTGGCCTCCGGAGGTGCTCACTCTTCTAGAGAGAACTTCCCTGCCGCCCGGGAGGGCTCCCCATCTTACCCACCCTCGAATGTTCCCAACAAGACCTGCCAGGCGAGGCCCCCCGCTCCCGGGCCCCACATTCCAGGCCCCACATTCCAGACCACCAGCCTGGAATTCCCGCCCCATGCCTGTGTCGGAGGCTGTGCACCCTGGGGCGGAAGCCAGGCACCCCTGGGCGGCCACAGCTGAGCTCCGCCCGCCCTCCCTCCCTCCCCCCCAGCTGCGTGGGCCTCATCCGAGAGCCTGTCAGCTGCCCGGTTTCTGTGGCTTTCCCTTGGGAGCCGTTTTCTGTCTCTGAGAATAGAGCCCAGTTCTTCCGGGAGGCCTTTGCTGGTGTCTTCAGACGCCCTGTGGGCAGATGGTCTGGTCCACCCCCCTTTTGGTCTTAGCACGTACCACCTGGGCCGCTGGGCATCTTCGAAGTCCCAGAGGGACCCAGATGGCTTTCTTCTAGGGACACCCTCCTTATCCCTGATTGTCGACCAGACTCTGGACGGTGTACAAGGAGCAGGGAGGGGAGGCCGCAGAAGCCAACATACAGTGTTTCCAATAAGAGGGATCCGAGGCCTTGTGAGGCCACCGCTTGTCCGTCACAGGCCTGCTTGGTGGCAGGTCTGGGATCCAAACTCGAGCCTCCCCCGCTTCGGAGGGTGGGCCTCCCGTCCTCCAAGCCCACCCGCGGAGGCTGGCGCTGGCACACCTGGGGTGGCGGGGGCGCCCCTCGTGCCTTCCGTGAGTGAGTCTCCCATCCCCCTTCCTGAGACGCAGCTTCTGCGGAGCTGCAGCTCTTGAGAAGAGACAGGAGTTGGCTTCTCTGCCCATGTCAGGGCCTGATGTCAGGTGGTCAGGAGCCCTCCAGCCGCCTTCTCAGGCCCAACGGCCCCAGAGGCCATGCTCAGTGCCAGGCATGGGGCTGAGTGCAGAGGCCCAAGGAGCTCCCCCCGAGCCTCAGATTGAGCCGTGGGTCGGGGACGCGGAGTCCCAAGCCCGGATGGAAGCCTGTGCCACCCTGAAGGTGGCGACAGACAGCCTTCCCACGTGAGCAGCAGGGAGAGGTGCTCTGAAGCGGAGATTGTATGCCGTGTCTGAAGGCATAGGTGGGAGCTCGTGGGACGGAGAGCTTTGTGGGCAGAGGCTCCGGGGCAGCGTGAGCGGGAGGTCAGCGCGGCCCGGGGCATTTGGAAGGTGCGAGGCGTGTCCGCACTGGAGGTCTCCGTGCTCCTCGGAGTAGCTGCTCTGATACGGTCTCTGCCCGGGCCTTCGCTGTTCTCGTTATCCTCATTTCTAAACCTATGATGCAGTTATTTTCTTGGCGTTACATGCTTGCCACAGGATAAAGGGGCGGGGGACACGGGAATAGAAATCAGCCAAAGAAGGAAACAAAAAAGACAGTCGCTCAGCGCTGGGAGAGAACAGTTCTCAGCGGCTCGTGTGTGCCCTTCCCGACCTTCCTTCTGATCAGAATGGGATTGCGCGTTACGTGTGTTACTCTGTAACCTGCTTTTTTCCCCGCTTAGTTCGTATGACGAACATCCGTCCCCGCTGCTGGGTGGGATCCGCACTCCCCTGTCCAGCCTCTTCCTAATTCTTAGACATTGGAATGTCCCTCTCTTTTATAACTGTAAAATGTATTTGTAATTATAATACGAAAATCCAAAATTGGGAGTATCATAGGAACCACCTGCCTCATATTCGAACCCCGCAGTATCCCCTCTCAAAGTGCTGGGGTCGTTCTCTGGCGGCCCTGTTTCTGGGAGTAATTAATGGTGTGTGTTCCGTTTTTTAAGGACACAAACTTTCGTTTTGATCCCGAGGGTCACGCCTCCTACCCCAGAAGCTGCGGTATGTGAGGGAGGCCGTGTTATGATCTGCCCTGGGGAGGAGGGGCAGCTGGGGGGGGCGCTTCTTAGGTGTCAACTAAGTGCATTTCATTTGTTTTTTTTTTTTTTGTCGGTTGAGGGGAAATTCACACCTCGTGAACTTCACCATTCTGACCATTTTTTAAAAAGTACAGATCAGTGGCTCTCGTGTGGCCGTGGCCACGTCCAGAGGGAAATCACCTGTGGTTTCGTCCTTGCTCTTCTCTCCGAGTGTCTCATCGCAGCGTTTGCCTCACTGAAGCGTCTGTTCACACTTGAGTTTCTGGTTCAGTGTGGGTCTTCCGCTCTCACGGCTCAGAATTCACTGGGCATGCAGCAGTGGGGGGCCCGGTACCGAGCCCCGGGAGAGCGTGCAGGGTCACGAGCGCCTTGGTCTGGGTGGAGCATGAACGGGAAGGGCAGGGAACACATGGCCGTTCGAGGCAGGGCAGGGACAGAAGCCAGCCATGCAGTCTGAGATGTCCAGACATCAGACTCCTTTGGAGTGGGGTGCAGGCCGGAGGGCCTCCAGGCTTGCTCTTGCCCTGCTGCCTTGAGGGGAGGGCTTGCTCCAGATTCCTGGGCTGCGGGGCCCTGTCTGGGTGGGAAGGTCTGGGCAGGGGGGGACCCCATGGGGCCCCACAGGTAATGCCCTTGAACTCTGGGGTGCTAAAAGTGGCTCTGGTCCTGGGCCTAATGTAGTGAAAAACCCAGGGGGCATAGACAGGAACTCTGTTACCTTTATGTTTGCACAATCACATGTCTAAACAGCTTGGCAGAGTCCTCCTCAAAAGGAAGCTTCCCCGTAGGTCTCTCTATGGACTTCAGCCCCCGGGCCCCCCAGACAGCACTGTCATGAGGTGGTAGGGGTGCGTGTGTCTGCATGTGTGTTCTGCGTGACTTTATTGCACTTGCCCATGCACAGGAGCCCGTGTGTGGGATGTCGTGGAAAGGGCAAAGACCTTGGAGTCAGACTGGGGTCGGGCCCTTGCCTGACCCCCTTACTGGCCACGAACAAATACTGCTGTCGGGCCGCCGGCAGCCCCCTGTAAACACTAACACAGCACTGCACCCTTTATGTCCTTCTCTTCAGGTGACATTTGCCAAAGCCTGCACAGTGGTATTTGTCAGTCCCGTTTTCTAGCTGAGGAGCAACAAAGCCCAGGTTCAAGGTCACTTGGCTGCGAATTGGCAGGCTGGCAGGACAGCCCCTGCTTGACCCTCCACCTCCTTGTGCCCCTGCTGGCCCGAGGGTGTTGTTCGTGGGAAAAAGCGGATTTGGGACGCAAATTGTGGAAGCATAAACTTTATGAAAATAGATTATCTATAGGAAGGTACATGCAGAGAGATGGTCTCAGCACATGAGCAAAGGGTAACTACCACCCAGATCAAAGCACAGATTGTTCTCGGCGCCCCGGGAGCCCTGGCTGTCCCTCACCGTGGCCTGACTCTGGTCCCTGTGCGTGGGTTTTGCCTATTCGGGGACTTCGTACGTTGAGGTTGTGCCCCCACTCTCTCTCCTGTCTGGCTTCTCACACTTGGCCTCCCGCCCTGGGACTCATTCATCCCCGTGTGCGCACCGATCATTCATTCACACTGCCGTGGAGAATATTCCCTTGTCTGTTTGTTCTCCTGCAGGTGGACGTTAATTAGGGTTGTTTCCTGTTTGGCACCCACATGTCTAATGCTGCTGGAACATTCTGTGCGTGGATCTCAGTGCACGGGCACCGCTGCACTCTGTCCGCTGTGCACCAGGGAGTGAGGTGCTGGGTTGTGGGCGGACAGGAGAGACTGCCAAGCATTGTTGGGGAGCCGCTGAGCCGTGGTACGCTGCACCCTGGTCTTATTTTCCGTTTCCCTGGTAACTGACAAAGCTGCTACTCCCGACAGTAGCCTTAGATGCTCTCTTTAAGAAAGTGCTTGTTCAGGGCGCCTGGGTGGCTCAGTGGGTTAAAGCCTCTGCCTTCGGCTCAGGTCATGATCCCAGGGTCCTGGGATCGAGGCCCGCATCGGGCTCTCTGCTCGGCAGGGAGCCTGCTTCCTCCTCTCTCCTCTCTCTCTGCCTGCCTCTCTGCCGACTTGTAATCTCTCTCTCTGTGTCAAATAAATAAATAAAATCTTTAAAAAAAAAAAAAAAAAAAAAAAAGAAAGTGCTTGTTCAGGTCTTTTGGTAGTTTTTTCTTCTGGATTATCCATCTTGTGCTAATTGATTGGTAGGGTTTTCTTACATTCTCCACCCAAGTCCTTTGTCAGATACACAGAAGTTGCAAACATCTGCCGTGCTGTGGCTCGCCTTTCGTGTCCTTAGTGGTACTGTTGTGACTGGAGACAGCCACGTTTTAGCGTTCAGACTGGTCACTTTATTCAGACTGGCCGCATTGCGTGATTCCCGAAGATTTGCCTTTCAGAGAGAGGTCTGGGTTTTGTGCCTTGCTGTCTTAAGCCTGAGGGTCCCTGGCAAGGCTGACTGGGTGTGTATTTTTTATTATTTTTTAAAGATTTATTTATGTATTTTAGAGATAGTGAGAGAGCACGGGCGGGAGGGGTAGAGGCAAAGGGGGAGAGAGAATCTCAAGCAGACTCCACACGGGGCTCGATCCCACAACCGCAAGATCACGACCTGAGTCAAAACCAAGAGTCGGACGCTCAGCCAACTGTGCCACCCAGGCACCCCTCACTGGGCTTCTTTAAATGACCCCGCAGGCCTGGGGCAAGGAGGAAGAGAAGGAAAAGGACAGGAACTGGGAGGGGGCGCAGGAGGCCAGCGGCTGGGAGGTGGAGGGTGGGGCGGCAGTGGTGCTGCTTTCTGCGGGGGATGAGGTGCAGGGCCCCAGAAGGCGGCATGGCCACGGAGAAGGGGACAGGTCACTGTGGCCCCAGTGCGGGGATGGGAAGGGGGGCTTGGGAGCGGAGCAGGGGTCTGTGGGGTGAGGGGCTGGAGGCCACGGTGGAACCCCATGCTGAGGGCCTTCCCGGAGGGAGTGCGGAGCGGAGCGGCAGGCAAGGCGGGGGACAGCTTCTGAAGGGACTTGGCGCGCCCTGGTCCGTGGCCGTGGGAGCCCCCGGGGATTGGAGGTGAGACAGAGCCATTGGGACCCTTGGCTGGATGGTGAGGGATGGGAGTAACGTCCTTGACCCTTCTTTGTTCTCCTCGATCTGGGAGCTGGAGGGCCTGGCCCTGGCACCGGTGGTGTCTCAGGAGGCTTTGGACTCGCTGCCCGAGGGGAGCTCGGAGTCCTGCCCCCGGGCCACACGCATCCCATGCCCACTGGGTCCTTTTGTCTTTCAGGGCTTCCTCCGTCAAAGACAGCAGCTTTGTGGAAAAGATGAAGAAGACGGTGAGTTGTCTGTGCCTTTCCCGGAGGGGCTGTGGTCCTGGTGGACGGGGAGGGAGGCCAGCTCCGCTGGACAGGAGGGGAGAACAGTCACGAACATTCTCGTCTCACCAAAGCCCCGAAGCTGTTCTGCTTTACCTGGAAAGCTTACCCTCTTTTTTGGATGTTTACTTCTTGAACCAACCACACTGTAAGACTAGCCCCTCCCTCCAACTCAGGGGCTGTCCCTTGTCCTCGCTCCTGGTCCAGGCCCCGGGCCCCAGCAAACAGAAACCTCACACAGCTGTGGCCAGAGCCCAGCTACGGTTTTCTCTGGTTTTGACGAAGTATTTCATGTTATGGGAAAGTACTTACATTCACACGCTTAAAATCCCAAACACACTCTTCAGGAGGAAGCCTCTCTCCTCCCGTCCCTGCCACTCATCACCATGGTTCTTAGCCTTTTGTGGATCCTTCTAGAGCTCCTGTATGTGCATACCAAAAAGCCCCCAGATTCTTACTTTATATCTTTTTAAAACACAAAGGGTGGCGTATCACCTACATGGTCATAAACCATGCTTTTCTGTAGCTTTTTTTTTTCTTTTTTTTAAACTTCCTGATCTGTGTTAGAGCTCCTTGCGTAGCAATTCAAAGACACTTCCTCCTCCTTTACTGTAGCTGCCTAGTAATTTCATTCCGCAACCACGAATACGATCCTTTGTCTTGGCTCTGCCCTGTGGTGGGCCCTTGGACTACCTCTAACCTTCAGCTCTTACAAACGATGCTGCCGGGACTCTGGCGACCCACGTCCACATCAGCCAATACAGTAAAATCCCAGCAGTGGAACTGTGGGATCCAAAGGTGTGTGCATTTGTACTTGTGATAGAAGCTGCCAGATTGCACCCCCCCACCCGCCCCCGGGGTCACATCACTTTAGCAGTGTGGGGGCAAACCTGTTGCCTCTCTGCCTTGCCAGGAGAGTTTATCATCCAAGCTTGGAGGTTTGCCAGTTTTCTGGGTTAAACAGTTATCTCTGTGTCCTTCCAATTTGCATTTTTCTTATGAATGAGTTTCAGCAGATTTTCATGTGTTACGGTGGCATTTCGTTCTTTATAGATTCTCTCTTCACATCTTCTGACTGCTCTTCTGTCGGGATTGATCCTTCTCCAGGAATTCCTAAACATGATGAGGGAGATTAACCCCTTGTTTGTGACACGAGTTACAAATATTTTTCCAGGTTAAAAGTTTGACCTGGTTCGTGCGTCTGTGAAGTTATTCAGGGCACTTTATTTTTCCTGTGACTTCTGGACTTTCAGTTATTTGCAATTTGAGTCATTAACTATTAAGAGAAAAGAATTCTTGTGTGTTTTCTTTTCAGTGCCTTCTAGTACTTTCTCGTTCATAATTAAAATTCAGTCTGTTGGGAATTTATCCTGGTGTATGATGCAAGGTGTGGTTCCCCCACCGAACTCCACGTGGTGGAGCCCGTCTTGTCCCCACTGGTTTCATCAAGTACATGATTCCCATATGTATTTGGGCCTTTTTCTAGATTTTCCTGTTGCATTTCTTCTATCTGGCTGGCTGTGGACAGTGTCATACTGTTTCCGTTACTGAGGTTGCAAAGCTTGCTTCGATTTCCGTATTGCTGAGCCCCGCCCCCAGTCCCCCGCTGGCTCTTATTTTCCTGTTCTCCTGGCTGTTATTTTATATGTATTTGTCTCGGGTAACAGCTTTAGTCAGTCAGCTCACGTTCCCTACAGGTCACCCTTTTAAAGTACACACTTAAGTACTTTGAATGTATTCCCAGATTTGCACCAACCACCACCCCAAAAAGCCACCCTGTACCCATTAGCAGCCACTCCCTAACCCATATCCCCCTTCATCCACTTGCTGGGCCCCTTAGAGAGTTGCCTGTTGGTGACCTTTCCTAGAAACGGAATCATTCCACATCCAGCACCTTGCACCGAGCCTCGTAGCTTCAGGCTCTATTTCAGGGCATGGCTTCGTGGCTGTTTCCTTCTCATTGCCAAATCACGTTCCAGCAAAGGGCTGTACTTCTTCATATGACCTTGGGGATGAAGTTGTGGAGGTAAAAAGAGCTGTTCGGATATTGCACCACTGGTGTTTGTTTCTGGATTAATGCCGAGAGGACAGACCTCTTGAATTCAGTTGAGTCTTTCTGTGCAAACTCTGTGCCTCTCGCTTCAGTTGAATCCTTCATCGGGAGCTTCTTGCAAGTTCCTCCGAGGGCTTATCTCTAAGTACTTCATATGTTTTGATGCCACTGTAAACATTTAGCTACTATTTGATACCGTTTTGTTTCCTTAACCTGAAATCCTAAGACTGTCCTGTTTTACTAAGTAGTTTTTGTAACGATTATTTAAAAGAACCTTTTTAGATGATCTGTAGGACATTCAGGAAATAGAAAAGGTATGAACACTTTAAAGCAATTATAATCCATTTTCTTTTTTTCCTTTGTACCCACATGTTTTGGCTTCGGGCAAAAACCAGACAGCACTCTAGGGGTTGAGGGCACTGGAATCCTACTGCAGAGAGACCTCACATTATTACATCAAGGGACCAGAAGGGGGCCTATGCCTTGCTTCTGCCTTCCAGATCTTGCAGGGCATGTCCAGTCTGCTGGGCCTAATTGGCTGCAGGGAGTCAGGGTAATAGAGGTCTGGCTTCTCAACAGTTGCTGTAGAGGCCACAGGCAGAGGCAGGTAGAGGGAAGAGCATGGGACCTCATTCCTGGGTACCTTTCCTGTCGTCTAGATTTTTGTAAAGAGTATTTTATAATCACGCACGATTCTCCATGTGGAGACTAACTGTTGCTATATACTTTTTCCTGGTCTTTTCTTGCTGTGCGTGAGTACGCATAAATGTACGCACGATGTGGGTCTAGAGCAAAATGAGAGTAGATCTGTCCAAAGTGTGATCTCAAGCAGCTGCATGTCTGGGTGGCCTTGGTCATCGACCACCACAGTGGCCGTGGCAGTGAGAGGACCACCCCAGAGTGACTTAGCAGGACTTGTGGCAGGAAGAGGTTCCCCCGGAGGCTCTGGTGAAGCCTGTGACTCCACCATGGTCCCTCACAGACACCGCGTGTCGGGCCTTCTCTAGGGCAGGAACATCATCGTGTTCTACGGCTCCCAGACGGGGACGGCGGAGGAGTTTGCCAACCGCTTGTCCAAGGACGCCCACCGCTACGGGCTGCGGGGCATGGCCGCAGACCCCGAGGAGTATGACTTGGTGAGCACTCCTACACCCTGGCCCTTCCTGTAGCACATTGGCGAAGGCATCTGGAGCATGGAGATGTGTAAGGGACTGAGCCAACCAAAGGGACGGACGGGAGTGGGCATGGTCACTGGTCTGGGCCACCAGGTGGCCCCGGATCTGCAGGTGTGAGTCTCTGACCCAAGTGTGCCCCGCCTTCCCTGCCCTGCACACCACAGCTTTTCCGGGCTGGCTGGTGCTGGGAGGCGGGACTCGAGCCCCATTGGATCAGGTGGGGCCTAAGAACTGAACAGTCTCAACTGTCCGGGGAGGAAGTGTTTTCCATTTCTCCTTTGTGCCCCCAAACTACAGGGGAGGTGGTCCGTGGGACCCTTGGGGGGGGGGTGCATCTCCCAGAGCCCTGCAGCTCGTGTATTGACCAGAACAGGGCCTGAGGGAAGGGGCCAGGGGAGCCTGATAATTAAGGGTTAAGGCCCCCTCTTGGGAGCTACAGGATGCCCCTGTCCCCCATCAGCCTCCCTCCACACGGTGGTCCCTCAGGCCTCCCAGGCCTGTCTGCGCAACTCCGCGCTCATGTCCTGCTTTCCGCTGCCCTGAGCCCCTTTCGGAGCGGGGTGCAGGGGGCAGGCTTGCCTTGCTTATGCCCCTCCTGGCACTGGCTCTTCCTCCTTCCCTGAGCACGGCGATGGAAACTTCCAGCCCTGTGCTCGCCTGTCCACATCCCATCAGGCGCAGACCTGACGTGGCTCAGTCATGGTCACTGGGCCCGGGCCCCGCTCTTGTCCCCCCAGGCCGACCTGGGCAGCCTGCCGGAGATCGAGAACTCCCTGGCCGTGTTCTGCATGGCCACCTATGGTGAGGGGGACCCCACAGACAATGCCCAGGACTTCTATGACTGGCTCCAGGAGACTGACTTGGACCTCACCGGAGTCAAGTATGCGGTGAGTCACCCCATCTTCCCTGCAATGGCTTTCCCAGCCTGTGGCACCTCTCCTGGGCCTCTGAACCCCACCCCCACCCCCTGACGTCCAAGGGAAAAGCCTCCTGTTCCCACCTCGTTCTGATCAGCTAGGGCAGGTGGCGGTGTCAGGGGGCTTCAAGTTGGGGGGCCTAGCGGTAAGGCCGCCCTTGAGACAGCCCTCTTGTCTGGCCTGGGCCGCACCAGTGCTGAAAGCGTCTCCTCCCCATCCCCACTTTGCTCCCGGGGACACTGTGAGCAGTAGACTACAGGCAGGAAAGGTGGAGCAGGCCCGCCCCTATTCGGCTGGGCCTGGAGCGCCGGGTGGGGAGGGGGATTTCCCCTGCTGCCCACCCAGGCTTGAGGCCTACAGGCTCCGGGTCACCAGAGCCCAGCCACTTCCGGGGGCCAAGGTGGCACCCCTCACAGTGCCCGGTGTCTGGTGGGAGGAGCGCATGGTGTGGCCGGCTCAGGGGAAACCCACGCCTGACTCCTGACCCAACCTCGGAACCACCCCTCTGTCCACACAGGTATTTGGTCTTGGTAACAAGACCTACGAACACTTCAATGCCATGGGCAAGTACGTGGACAAGCGGCTAGAGCAGCTCGGCGCCCAGCGGATCTTTGAGCTGGGGATGGGTGACGACGATGGGAAGTGAGTGCCCAGCCCCCCGCCCCGGAGCCCATGGGGTTAGGGCCGCTGTGCCCACGAGGGGAGGGGAGCACAAAGCCCAGCGTCAGCGAGCCTCCTGCCAGGCATCAGCGGGGCAAAGGAAGGGAGGGGGTCCCTGTCCCCACCTTTTTACCTCGCCCTCTCGGCCGGCCTGGCGCAGAGGGAAGCTGCCCCCGGTTAGCGGGGACCCTCCAAATACTGCCCGGCGCCTTGGGTTACAGCCCCAAGCGGGCCTCGGTTCCTGGGGGCTGGGCTCATTGGCTCGTGTCCCCAGCCTGGAGGAGGACTTCATCACGTGGCGAGAACAGTTCTGGCCGGCTGTGTGCGAGCACTTCGGGGTGGAGGCCACGGGAGAGGAGTCCAGGTGAGAGGGCGCCCGCAGCCCGGCTGGGAGAGCTGGCCGGACCCCGGAAGCCAGAGAAGCTCAGCCACGGGCAGAGGCGCCCAAGCCCCGGACCCGCACTTGGGCTCTGCCTGGAAGTGCTGGGCGGCGGGCCCTCCCCGCCTCCTTGTCCGCTGCCTCCTTGTCCGCTGCCTCCTTGTCCGCCCCCCACCTGCCCACCACCACCGGCCCCTCCCCGCGGCAGGCACTGGCTCAGTCCCTGAGGCAGCCTCCCTCCTCACGGGCCCCTCTCCGCCTCACCCCATCTCCCCTTCCCAGCATTCGCCAGTATGAGCTTGTGGTCCACACAGACATAGACCCGGCCAAGGTGTACGTGGGAGAGATGGGCCGTCTGAAGAGCTACGAGAACCAGAAACCGTGAGTAGGGAGCGGACGGGGGGCCACGGGGCACACGGAGCAGCTGGCAGTCCTGTGTCCCCTCCTCATCTCCACCCCTGTCCTGGAGTGGGCAGGGGTGAGGGCACCCCTAACTTCATCCCCACCGCCCAGGAGGACATAAGTTCCTGAGCAGAGAGGCAGAGGCTGCCCCAGCCCCTCCCCGTGGGCCCCCCAGGCCAGGCCACCATGGCTGGGAGACAGGCACTAGGGCATTAGCACGTCCTTTGACATTTAGCTGGGGCAGGGGGGCCCAGATCCGTGCCTGGACCAGGACGGCATGAGTCTGGCTGAACTTGGGCAGGAGGGCTCACTTTCCTTAAAACCCACCTCGGTATTTGGACTTTTTGTCCAAACACAGTGTTCCTCTCTCGGGCAGGCCCCTGACTCGCCTTACCCCTGGGTGCCGTCCAGAAAGTGCCCCCCCCCCGGATCCCCCAGATCTAAGACCAGCAGTCCTACTTTAAGAGGAAATCATCCGTTTCAGTGACTGTGCAGTTAATCTCTCTTTTGGTGCCCGGTGCAGGGCATGTGGGGTGAAGGAGCTCTGCTCCACAGTTGACGGGGGGCCCAGGCCCCCTCAGTCTGGGGGAGCCACCTTCAAGGGGGCCCGGTCCTCCTGCGCACTCAGCCCACAAACAGGTAGTGTGTGGAGGGTCTCCCTGGACTGTAGAGGCCAGCCTCTGTTTCCTGATCTGTAAATGGGGAACTGATAACCTAGCTCTCTGCCCACTTTGGGGGTTTATTGGGGGCACTGTCTTGGATCAGGCTGAAAGAACCTTTTACATAATTGGAGAGCCTTCCTGGGGCCCTTGGAGGCTGGCTCTAGGGTTTGCTGTGTTCTGTGAAACCCGAAGGGTCCCTTGGGGGCAGGGAGATTCAGATTGAAGACGTGGCCAATCACGGAGCTGCTCTCTTCCCCACCCAGCCCCTTCGATGCCAAGAATCCGTTCTTGGCTGCGGTCACCACCAACCGGAAGCTGAACCAGGGAATGGAGCGTCACCTCATGCACCTGGAATTAGACATCTCAGACTCCAAACTCAGGTGCCGGCAGCCGCCCCCTCCCCCAGCCCACTCAGGGCCTCTGGGCTGCCACCCCCGCTGCCGCAGACCCCTCCTGAGCCTCACGTTCCCCTCGACCCCCCAGGTATGAATCTGGGGACCATGTGGCCGTTTACCCAGCCAATGACTCTACCCTGGTCAGCCAACTCGGCGAGATCCTGGGTGCCGACCTGGACGTCATCATGTCCCTGAACAATCTCGATGGTGAGTCCCCCGAATCCGGACTGCAACCCCGCCCCACCCGAGGCCAGGTCCGAGCCCCCACGGCTCCAGGTGCTGGAGCAGACCCACTGGTCAGCGGCCACTGACCCCCGGTCCTCCTCCTCTCCCCGCAGAGGAGTCCAACAAGAAGCACCCCTTCCCCTGCCCCACCTCCTACCGCACGGCCCTCACCTACTATCTGGACATCACCAACCCGCCTCGCACCAACGTGCTCTACGAGCTGGCCCAGTACGCCTCCGAGCCCACTGAGCAGGAGCAGCTGCGCAAGATGGCCTCGTCCTCGGGCGAGGGCAAGGTGGGCCCTTCCCTCCCGCCGCCGCCGAGCGCCGCCGCCTTGGCCGTGTGCCCTGTGCCCGCGTCTCACCCCGCTTCCGTCCTCCCCAGGAGCTGTACCTGAGCTGGGTGGTGGAGGCCCGGAGACACATCCTGGCCATCCTGCAGGACTACCCGTCCCTGCGGCCCCCCATCGACCACCTGTGCGAGCTGCTGCCCCGGCTCCAGGCCCGCTACTACTCCATCGCCTCGTCCTCCAAGGTGCGGGGCCGGCTTAGCGAGGGCCCAGCCTGGGGGTTTGGGCCACGGGCCTGCCCATGGCTCTCGGCCTGTGTCAAGCCGGGCAGGACGGCTGCTGGGAAGGGGCTTCTGAGGAGCTTTGGGGGCCACGAAGGGCGCCAAGTGGGGGGGACCCCAGTGTGGAGACAACTCTGGGGGGGACGGGGCCTCGAGTGAGCTCACCCTTTCCTGTCTCACCAGGTCCACCCCAACTCCGTGCACATCTGTGCTGTGGCCGTGGAGTACGAGACCAAGGCCGGCCGCGTCAACAAGGGCGTGGCCACCAGCTGGCTGCGGGCCAAGGAGCCAGCCGGGGAGAACGGCCGCCGGGCCCTGGTGCCCATGTTCGTGCGCAAGTCCCAGTTCCGCCTGCCCTTCAAGGCCACCACGCCAGTCATCATGGTGGGCCCCGGCACCGGCGTGGCCCCCTTCATCGGCTTCATCCAGGAGCGGGCCTGGCTGCGGCAGCAGGGTGAGCGCCTGGGCCCGGGGGCAGGGCCCCGTGGGGTCGGGGAGGCCCCCGCTCCTGCCCACCACCCCGCCCCACCTCACCCCTGCCTGCCACCCCCACCACCGCAGGCAAGGAGGTGGGGGAGACGCTGCTGTACTACGGCTGCCGCCGCTCCGACGAGGACTACCTGTACTGCGAGGAGCTGGCCGGCTTCCAGAAGGATGGCTCCCTCACCCAGCTCAACGTGGCCTTCTCCCGGGAGCAGCCCCACAAGGTGATGCCTCTGCCAGCCCTCAAGG